>JAJEKV010000150.1:1269512-1357820 GCA_021234155.1 Isoetes taiwanensis | reverse complement strand
AAACTTCGAGAATTTAATTTAGGTACAATGCATTAATTCTGAATTTATGAATGTGTTGTCAATGCAAAAGCCCCCTCCCCTCCCCGACTTCTAATTGCCACATCGGGAGGAGGGCCCAAAGTTAAATCAGTTCCTCTTGCTCCACGTTCTCAACCGCGGCTTCATTGCGTCCCAGCGCAGACCAAAACTTCGGCCCCAAGCGCAAACCCTTCACGAACACGGCAGCCCACGGGGTTTATGTTTTAGGCGCCCCTCCTTGTCAGTCGGTAGGGACCTTGGTGTCTTGACATGGAGTGGGGCTGTTGGCCTTGAGCATGGACCTTAAAATCCCCCGAAGTTGCTTGCCCCAACAAGGCCCTAGGGACGGACGGGCAACCTCCCGTCTCAAAACCCGTGATTTGGCTCTGCCCAATGCACTCAAAGCGTCGGCGTTACCCTCGGGACCAAGTTACATGGCAAGAACTCCGGTTTCTACACGGTCGCCCTCAGGACGTTCCGCGGTTTGACAAGTTCCCCCAGACCGATCTAGGAGTCTTTTGGACCTTCCCAAAGAAGGGCCCCTGAATGGAGGATCAGCGGTGGGATAAAGAGAAGCCGACTCGGGAGGGTTGTCATTAAGCGCCCACCGTGGGGCGGCGGCGGGGAAAAGGCGCCTCGGGAACTTTTGGATCCCGCCTCACGGGGTCGAGACTCTTTTGGGCGTGCAAGGTCGACCTCGTTAGACTTGGGGAAGGTTGCCGGCTTTCGGTTACCCATAGCGGGCTGCCGACCATTCTAATACTAACCCTTTGATATAGACCTTCTCCGAAAATTCCAAAAATTGGGCTGTGCGCTGGTGATAATTTAAGAATCCAGCTGGCAAAAAATCAGAATTTAACCGTACAATGCATTAATTCACGAATTTATGAATGTCTTGCCAGCGCAAAGCTCCCGACTTCTAATTGCCACATCGGGAGGAGGACAGTCCCAAAGTCCAGTTCCATGAGTTTCCCTTGCTCCATGTTCTCAACATGACTTCTTGGTGGCGTCCCAAGCACCTTGAGACCAAAACTCATTAAAAGCATAAAACCCTTCTAGAACACGGCAACCCACGGGGTTTAGTTTGAAGGCACTCTCCTTGTCGGTCGGCGGGACCTTGCGCCGTGTCTTGGCGTGGGGTGGGGGTGTTGACACCAAAACCACGGACCTAAAATTCCCCCAAAAAGTCTTTTTGCGCCCGTGTCTTGGCGTGGGGTGGGGATTTTGGCAGCTAGAACCGGACCCTAAAATCCCCGGAAGGCTTTGCCCCAAAGTCCTCTCCCCAAGGCCACGGGGGCCGGATGGGCAACCTCCCATCTCTGGAACCATGATTTGGCTCTACCAATACTCAGAACGTCGGCATTGCCCTGCGGACCAAGTTTCATGGCCAGAAGACCACCCCTCCTCCAAGAAGCGCCAAAGTAGCTCATGTGCAGCACACTCGTAGTCAATTGGCCTAGGATGTGGATGTCGGATACTGCCGTGCAGGGCGTGAGTGTTTCTTTCTTTTGCAAAACCGACCTTGTAACTTACTCCCTAGGGTAATTTTGCCATTCTAGACGACTTGGCGAAGTCGATTTGGCATTTTGGAGCCTCCCCGGTGCAACGATAAAACACTCTGATATCTACACGGTCGCCCTCAGGACGCTCTGCGGTTTGAGAAGTTCCCCCAGATCGATCTAGGAATCTTTTGGACCTTCCCGAAGAAGGGCCTCTGAATGGAGGATCCAACAGTCGGATAGGGGAACCAAGCTCCGAGAGGGTGGTCATTAAGCGTCTTGCCAGTGGGACTCTCCCCTCTTGTGAGGCAGACGTGCAAGGTCCTGGCCTCTTTGACTTGGGGAAGGGTGCCAGCTCGGTTCCCCCGCAATGTGTTGCCCGACCATTCTGATGCTAACCCTTTGATCTAGACCTTCTCCAAAAATTGGGCTGTGCGCTGGTGATAATGTAGGGTTTACATTTTGGAGGCTCTCTCCTTGTCAGATTCGGCCAGAACCTTGCATCGTGTCTTAACGTGGGGTGGGGGTGTTGGCCTTGAGCCCCGCGGATCCTAAAATCCCGGGCTGCTTGCCCCAAAGTCCTCTCCCCAAGGCCACGAGGGGCCGGACGGGCAACCTCCTCCAGTCTCCTAGGAACCGTGATTTGACTCGCCAATGGGCTTCGGAGAATGTCCGCATTGCCTGCGGACCATGTTCCGTGTGGCGAAGACCACCCTCCTCCAAGAAGCGCCAAAGTAGCTCATGTCTAGCACACTTTCGTAGTCAATTGGCCTAGGATGTGGATCTTGGGATCTTGCCATGCGGCGTGAGTGTTTCTTTCTTTTTGCAAAACCGACCTTGTAACTTGCTCCTTAGGGTAATTTTGCCATTCGGATGACTTGGCGAAATTGATTTGCCATTCGGCCTCCCCAATGCCGAATGACAAAACACTCGAGGTTTCTACGGTCTCCCTTAGGGCGCTCCAGCTCCGTGATTTGGCCGAGTTTCTCGGACCGATCTTGGAATCGTTTGGACCTTCACGAAGAAGGGCCCCACTGGCTGAGGATCAAGCTGTCCGGATAGGGGAACCGGGCTCGGGGAGGTGGTCATTAACATCTGCCCACCATGGGGCGCTTTGCCGGGAAAAGGCTGCCTCGGGGAACTTTTGGATCCCACCATTTGGGGTCTGGACTCTCCCCTCTTGTGAGGCAGCCGTGCAAGGTCCTGGCCTCGTTTGACTTGGGGAAGGGTGCCAGCTCGGTTGCCCCGCAACAGGATGCCCCGACCGTTCCAATGCTAACCCTTTGATCTAGACCTTCTCCGAAAATTGGGCTATGCGCTGGTGATAATTTTGGTATCCAGGTGGCAAAATGCATTAATTACGAGTTTATGAATGTCTTGTCACTGCAAAAGCGCCCCGCGACTTCTAATTGCCAAATCCATTCATCAGTTCCCCATTCTCCGCGTTCTCAACCGTAGCTTCTCGGCCATGTCCCAACTGCAACAGACCAAAACTCGGCCCCCAAAATGCAAACCCTTCCAGAACCTGGAAACCCACGGGGTTTACGTTTCAGAGACCCTCTCCTTGTCAGATTCAGTCGGGACCTTGCGCCGTGTCTTGACGTGGAGTGGGGCTGTTGATGTCAGAGCAAGGACCCTAAAATGCCCCCGGAAGCTGCTTGCCCCAAAAGTCCTCTCCCCAAGGCCCTGGAGACGGACGGGCAACCTCCCGTCTCCAGAACTGTGATTTGGCTTTGCCAATGGACTCAGAACGTCGGCATTGTCCTGCGGACCAAGTTCCGTGGCCAGAAGACCACCCCTCCTCCAAGAAGCGCCAAAGTAGCTCATGTCCAGCACACTCGCAGTCAATTGGCCTAGGATGTGTATGCCGGATACTGCTGTGCAGGGCGTGAGTGTTTCTTTTTTTTGCAAAACCGACCTTGTAACTTGCTCCCTAGGGTAATTTTGCCATTCCGGACGACTTGGCGAAGTCGATTTGACAATAAAACACTCCGGTTTCTACACGGTCGCCCTCAGGACACTCCGCGGTTTGACAAGTTCCCACGGACCGATCTAGGAATCTTTTGGACCTTCCCAAAAGCGGCCTGCGAGCGGAGGATCCAGCGGTCGAGATAGGGGAACTAGGCTCACAGGAGGGTGATCATTAGCGTCTTTGCCGTGGGAACCTTTGCCGGGGAAAGGCTGCCTGGGAGCGTTTTTGGATCCGCCTCACGGGGTCCGGACTCTCCCCTCTTGTGAGGCAGCCCTGCAAGGACCTGACTGCATTCGACTTGGGGAAGGGTACCAGCTCAGTTGTCCCACAACGAGCTGCCCCGACCGTTCTAATGCTACCCTTTGATCTAGACCTTCTCCGAAAATTTCAAAAATTGGGCTGTGCACTGGTGATAATTTAAGAATCCAGCTGGCAAAAAATCAGAATTTAATTTCGTACAATGCATTAATTACGAATTTATGAATGCCTTGCCACTGCAAAAGCGCCCCCCCGACTTCTAATTGCCACATCGGGAGGAGGACAGTCCCAAACTTCGTTCTGTCAGTTCCCCTTGCTCCGCGTTCTAAACCGTATCTTCTCGGTCACGTCTCAAGGCCCAACTGCAACAGACCAAAACTCGGCCCCCAAAACGCAAACAATTCTAGAACATGGCAACCCACATGGTTTACGTTTCGGAAGCCCTCTCCTTGTCAGATTTGACCGGGACCTTGCGCCGTGTCTTGACGTGGGCTGGGGGTGGTGACGCTAGAGCATGGACCCTAAAATCCCCCCAAAAGCTGCTTGCCCCAGAAGTCCTCTCCCCAAGGCTTTGAGGACGGACGGGCAACTCCCCTCTCCAGAACCATGATTTAGCTCTGCCAGTGGACTCAGAACGTCGGCATTGCATTGCTGACCAAGTTCCGTGGCCAGAAGACCACCCCTCCTCCAAGAAGCATCAAAGTAACTCATGTCTAGCACACTCGTAGTCAATTGGCCTAGGATGTGGATGCCGGATACTGCCGTGCAGGACGTAAGTGTTTATTTCTTTTGCAAAACCGACCTTGTAACTTACTCCCTAGGGTAATTTCATCATTCTAGATGACTTGGCAAAGTCGATTTGCCATTCCGGAGCCTCACCGGTGCCCGAACGACAAAACACTCCGATTTCTACACGGTCGTCCTCAGGACGCTCCGCGGTTTGACAAGTTCCCCCGGACCGATCTAGGAATCTATTGGACCTTCCCGAAGAAGGGCCCCTGAATGGAGGATCCAACGGTCGGATAGGGGAACCAGGCTCCGAGAGGGTGGTCATTAGCGTACTACCCATTGGGGGAACGCTGCCAGGAAAGGCTGCCTCGGGAACTTTTTTGGATCCCGCCTCCTGGGGTCCAGACTCTCCCCTCTTGTGAGGCAGCCTGCAAGGTCCTGGCCTCATTTGACTTGGGAAAGGGTGCCAGCTCGGTTGCCCCGCAATGGTGTGCCCCGACCGTTCTGATGCTAACCCTTTGATCTAGACCTTCTCCGAAAATTGGATTGTGCGCTGGTGAAAATTTAAGAATCCAGCTGGCAAAAATTCAGATTTTAATTTCGTACAATGCATTAATTACGAATTTATGAATGTCTCCAAGAAGCGCCAAAGTAGCTCATGTCTAGCACACACGTAGTCAATTGGCCTAGGATGTGGATGCCGGATACTGTTGTGCAGGGCGTGAGTGTTACTTTCTTTTGCAAAACCGACCTTGTAACTTGCTCCCTAGGGTAATTTCGCCATTCCAGACGACTTGGCGAAGTCGATTTGACAATAAAACACTCCGGTTTCTACATGGTCGCCCTCAGGACGCTCCGCGGTTTGACAAGTTCCCCCAGACCGATCTAGGAGTCTTTTGGACCTTCCTGAAGAAGGGCCCCTGAACGGAGGATCCAACGGTCAGATAGGGGAACTGGGCTGCGGGAGGGTGGTCATCAGCATACTGCCCACCGTGGGAGCCCTGCCAGGAAAGGCTGCCTCAGGAAGGGTCCGGACTCTCCCCTCTTGTGAGGCAGCCCGTGCAAGGTCCTGGCCTCGTTTGACTTGGGGAAGGGTGCCAGCACGGTTGTCCCGCAACGGGATGCCCCGACCGTTCTAATGCTAACCCTTTGATCTAGACCTTCTCCGAAAATTCCAGCTGGTGATAATTTTGGAATCCAGCTAGCAAAAAATCAGAATTTAATTTCGTACAATGCATTAATTACGAATTTATGAAGCTCGATGCCAAGGAAAAAAAAGCCCTGCTATGGCGATTGGCGATCTCTTTAGCTCTTGGTGATAGCAGTTTTGCAGTTTTGCTCTTGGTGATCTGCGGAGCTTCATCCGATGGTCTCAAGCTTGGGTTTGATCAGAGAACAAATAGGTTAGGGCATCGGCTTGCCCTCGGCTTTCGCATCCTCGGCTTGCCTGTAGGCCTATGCATCGTTGGGAACAAGCGGGGGTTTGGCCTAAAAGCGGACCCATATCACGGGAAAACCAACTGCCTAGAATGGGCTGGCTAGCTTCAAATTTGAGCTGTCTAGCTTCAAGCTCGAACAAATTAGCTATCAGAAGACTTTTTAAGTTTTTTGTTCAACGATCTCCAACAATGGGTTTGTGAGATGGTGGATCCGTCTTTGTGGGCAAGAGAGTTGTTATTGGAGGTTGAGTGAAAACAAAGAAAGCTTGGGGTGGTTGTCGTTTGCCTTTGCCGCGGGGTTTTAAGCCACAAGCGGCAAGCCAATGGTTAGCCATAATGACTTGCTTCAAACATGTTTGAAATGTCAACTCTACAAATACATATTCATCTTCTCGTAAATCAGCTACCACGGCATATTCTAGCATAGTTACAAACAACGGAATGATCGAGAATGATGTCTGTACAAAGTTTAAATCACTATTTAAGAAAGATTTGGGTGCCGGATGGCATAGGCTTAGTAAAGTATAATTGTTGGTTACCTTGGATGGACTCATACATTTTCTCTAGAAGCAAGCTACATTTTCTTCATGCATGAAGAGATATGTAAATGAGCCATCAGTTCCCAAAGATTCAGAGAATGAATTAGGGCAACCTGCAAGCTAGACAAATAGATCGGGTGATGGCAAGAGCATAAAAGAATGTTACAATGATAAGCATAGTCACGAAAGGTTCTTCCAGCGAGAGAATGCTAACCTAAAGCATGAAAGTTCAGATCTTGTAAAGAAGGTGCCTATATTATAGTGCGATCATACTATGTTGCATACGGTCATGTACAATTACGGCAAGAATAGTCTCTATGCTGAAGGTAAAGATCTGCTGAAGTTTTACCACAGACAAACATGTGCAGAAAATATGGTAGCCGTATTTGGCGAGATGTTTCTTCTTATGGCCTTATTCCTTTGCAATTTTCTTAATGCTTTTTATTTCTTATGGGCATGTTTCAGATCTTAGCCTAATGCACTTAGGTTTGTTTCTTCACAGGCTTGCTCTTCTTCCTTTTTACATGCGTGAGCAATTTGGAATCTTTGGAGTTGCTATGTGAAAGCGTAAGTAATATGTTCCTTATCTTCTTCTCTTTCAAACTACAAATGAAGAACAAAAAGCTAATATTGTAGGAGATGAGCCGTAACCATAATCATCGACTTTTTATGGTGCAGTTTTTGAATCACATTGACTTAACTCTAAATTATAACAATTCCTAAGTAAGGGTTGTTCATGATATTTGATTAGCTTGGTTAACTTTAATTTCTACTAGTAATGGTGCCCAGCGTTGCTGGGCAAATGTTGGGAACATTTGTGGATGGAAACCTATTCAGCTCAGACTCATTAACCAAGTTCATCATATCTAGGCTATAAGAGGTTTTTGTGCATTTGATAACCTTCCCTATCCTTTTTTCCTCATTTTCTTACACACTTTCTTTTTTCCCTTTTCTTATTTTTCCTGCCTTCTCTCTCTTTTTTTTTTCTTTTCTTTTTTACCCTCTTCTCCCTCCTCTTTTCCTTCCTTTTCTCCTTCTCATTTTTCCCTTTCCCTTTCCCTTTTTTGACGGCTTTTTTCCTTCCCTTTTCACCTTTCTCAACCCTTCCCATTTTTCTCATGCTCTTTTTTCCCTTTCCTTTTCCCATTTCTTTTGCTTTTCTCTTTTCCCTTCCCTTTTCTCATGCCCTTTTTGCATTCCCTTTTCCCCACTTTTTTTTTATGTTTTTCTTCCTCTCCTCACCCTCTTCTTCTTTATCTCATGTCTCTTTTTTCCCATTTTCTTCTTCCTTTTTTCTCATGGGTATGCCTTTTTTTTTTCCTTCCCCCTTGAATCTTTTTATTTGAATTTTTTTTTATCTTTTTTTTTTTAGAAGTCCGTTTTTTTTTTTCTAAAAGTGAAACCTTTTAGAAAAATATCAAAAAATAAAATAAAATTTTTCAAAATACAAAGAAAATAGTTTTTAAAGCATAGCACAAGCACCATTTCCCCCACCCCCCACCATTTCCCCTTTTTTTCCTTTCCTTCCCTTTTTTCTCTTTCCTTTCCCCTTTTTCATTTTTCCCCACCCTTTCCCTTTTTTCCTTTTTCCCTTTCCTTCCCCCCTTCATTTTCCTCTTTTCCTTTTTTTCCCTTTCCTTTTTCCTTTTTCCTTTTTCCTTTTTCCTTTTTCCATTCCCTTTTTTCCACTTTTTTCCACTTTTTTTTACTTGCCTTTTCTTCCGCCTTTCCCTACCCTCTTCCTCTTTTTTCTTTTTCTTTTCCCTTTCCCTATGCTCTTTTTCCCTTTATTTTTACCCTTTCCTCACCCTTTCCCTCTTCCAGTTTTTTCTGTGCCCTTTTTCCCTTCCTCTTTTCCATTTTCCCTCCTTATTCCTCGTGTTTCTTTTCTTTCCCCTTTCCCCTTTCGCCTCCCATTTCCTTTTTCCTTTTCCTTCTTTTTTTCATCCTTTTCTCTTTTTCCATGCCCTTTTCCTCTTTCCTTTCCACTCTTTTTTTCCTTCTCTCTTTTCCTTTCCATTTTCCCACACCTTTTTCCATTCCATTTTTTCCACCTTTTTCACATGCCCTTTTTCCTCCTTTTCCCACCCTCTCCCCCTTTTCCCTTTTCCTCGTTTCGTATTCCATATTTTCTGTTCTCTTTTTGCTTTTCACTTTTCTCTTTTTCCATCTCTTTTTCCCTTTCTTTTTTTCCTTTCCTCACCCTTTTCCTCTTCTCGTGCCACTTTCTCCTTCCTCTCTCATTTCCCTCTCCCTTTTCCTCATGCCCTTTTCCCTTTTTTGCCTCCTTTTCCTTTTTCATTCCCTTTCTATTTTTCCATGCCCTTTTTTCCTTCTCTCCATCATTCTTATCTTCCTTTTTTTCCCTTCCGTCACCCTTTCCGTCTTCACCTTTTTCCCGTTGCCCTATTTTTCTTCCTTTTCCTCCCTTCCCCTTTTCTTTTCCCTTATTCTGTCCTCACCCTTTCCCCCTTTTCCTTTTCATAGTGTCCTTTTTTTCCTTCCTTTTTCTCCCTTTCGTTTTCTTTCCCTTTTTCGTGCTCTTTTCCCTTTCCTTTTTCCTTCTCCGTCTTTCCCTTTTACCCGTGCCTTTTTGCCTCTCACTTTGCCCTTTTCTCTGCCATTTTCCCTTTCCTCTTAAGAGATCAGAGCATGGCCAATCACGGTGGTGAGAAGTTGTGCGATAAATCTCGGCCTTCGAATGCAATCAGACGATCTCAACTATCTAAATTAGGGTTTGATTGAAGACATACGCTAAAACTTTATAATATAAGATTATGCAACTGCTTGGTGTGAACAATGGTGCTCTCTGATTAACCAATATAGAGGTAATAGCCACGTTTTCCTTACATTTGATTGGTTTTTCTTACATTTGATTGGTTAGAATTGGGCGGGGTAGATCTTGCCAATGTGGACAGAAAGGGTTTAGGCAGTGGACATTGCCTTCCATTCTGATGCATATGCCTTTGGCTGACATTCGCCTCCTGGCTGACTACGTCTTTATAGGACAGGGTAAGTCAATTTTTGTTTGCTTATCCTTTATCCTTACCATTATTGATTCAATTACCATGATGTGTTTCTCATCCCCATCTATATGAAGGTAAAAGCTAATTGCTCATGCATATCAAAGGACATGCTCCTAAAGCGTGGCTCATAGAGGCAGTATTAACATCAGAAATGATCAATGTCCTTGGAGGTATTTCTAAAGCTGCCCAATTAGACGGGCCATATGATTGTGGTGGCAAAGACACATTCAAGAGAAATACAGGCATACCAAACTATATAAAAAAATTGTCTGATATTGTAGGTTATTTTCTTTTACTTTTTAGAGTAAAGTTTTCTATTTATTAGATGTGTTTGAGTAATTTACCTTTTTTCTTTTTATTTCTTGAACAGGGATCTGAATGCGGTTTTGTTGCCTTTTTTGGTATTGATGGGATTGTTAAAAACGGTTTTGTCGCCTTTTTTGGCATTGATGGGGTTGATAAATTCTTAACAATTGGCAAGTGCATCTGTCCTAAGGAAATGCGCTCATAAATATGGCCAGTGCAGCTATCTCAAGGGAATGCGCTCATAAATATGGCAAGTGCAGTTATCTCAAGGGATCAGTCAAAATATTTGATGTGATGCCTCACTATGATATCGTTTCAAAGACTGCTACACTTGCAGCATATGCAGGAATCGGATATGGAAAGGAGGCTGTTGAGCTTTTCCGTTGTGGGGTCATTTCTTGACTAATATTCTCAGTATGCAAAGTGAGGCAAAGTCTCTTGCATTTCTCTCACATGAGGGTTGATATGCATTTGTCTCATCGCTTTCTGATAAATTGTGCAGATCACATGGTGTTATCTTTTTAAATCTGGAATATCAATTGATCCATTATGGTTTTACAGCTAGCTTGACACGATCAGAGGCAGAAGAGCAATGCCAAAGTTTTAAAAACGATTCTCTAGAAGGTAAATAATTGGCATATTACCTATAGTCTGTAATTAATGAATTTAAGTATGATAGTCATTTTGTCCTTCTTTGCCACTATTCGAAGAAGATGAGATGGATGAATCTGGTTTGATGATGACCCATAATTAATATTTACCCTGTAAAGACGCCGCAGATAGATGCACAATTTTTGTTGGATATATTTTTCTTGACAATCAGATATTTGTTGCAGAATGCAACTTGATGGACTTCTTTTGTGTAATGTGACAATTCAAGTGATGTTGAAGTGTGCTTGGTGCGGCAACGTCTTCTACCTTTCAATAAAGTGATATTATGAACAATATCTATTAGTTTCTTATATATTGAATATGGCTTTAGGTCATGGCCATTTAGACTGTATCCCAAGCTTGCTGTCATTTGAGCACATCATTTAATGAAGGGCAATCTAATCTTTAATTCGTAGCAGACATTTTACTTGCAAATGCTCCCATACTATGCTTTTTTCATTGTTGTCTTGAACTACCATACCATGCTTTTTTGCATTGTTGTCTTGAACTACAGTATGGCCGCGGCATCAAGTTTGATCTAATTATGAGTTTGAGCCAAAGTTGGTGGATAAGACATTAAGCCGTTCAGTTTATGGTTCTACTATGTTTGTCGGGCATACAAAAGATCTATCTATTCACTATGCAATCCATTAGTCTTCAACAACGGAGGAAAAAGTTGAAACTACATTATGAAGCCATTGTATCTACTATAAGGAAATGATAGAGAACATGCATTTATTTTTCTCCTGCAAGGGCTGAAATTTGCTAAGCATCACAATATAATAGATGTTGAAATTGCCATTATGCTCCAGTGAACTGTGTCTACTCTTGCGGATCATTGCCTAGAAGTTATGAATAGTGGGTAAATACAACTTCACATCGTTATTATATTTCAATGGGAAATCTATGTCTATTACTATTACTAGGACAATGTTGACTTCGAATACCTAGGCTATAATGTTTCGTCTTTGACCTTGAATTTAAATCTATGTTTGCAGCAAATGCTACATGGATTACGTACTTTTTAATATGCCATGGCATCTATACTATTGCTATATGATGTAAGAATATATTTATAGGAAGACATGCTCACCTAGACCTTTATCTAAAAATATTGGACTTCATAACCATATAAATTCACCAGCAATATGATGTAAGAATATATTTATAGGAAGACATGCTCACCTAGGCCTTTATGTAAAAATATTGGACTTCATAACCATATAAATTCACCACCTTAAGCTAGCTTTCAGCAAATGCATGGAAAGTTTGGTTATATAAAGGTTACAAAAGTTAGATTATTGTTGCACGATTTCTTTAATTGCGGCCCAAAATATTGACATGCTTTCAACTTATGCCCAGCAACGCTGGGCACAATTACTAGTATGTATAATAAAGCAATAGAACATATATATACTATATAAAGATAGTTGGCGAGATGGAAAGAGTGTTGGGTTGGAAGTGGGAGGTCACGGGTTCAAAACGTGGGCGAAAAAGGAAAAACTTATTTAAAAAAAAAAAAAAACAAAAAGGCCAGCGTATTTTTATCTGGCGGACCGTATGGAAGTGATTGCGTTACTATCTGGCTTCAACTTTCCAAAATAAACACCTCAGAACACAATGCCCCCTTTCAATTTTTTCGGTGGCCTGTTGTCTTTTCGACCTCGGGAGACGTGCCCCTTAGGGTATTTGGGAGGTGCCCGATCCATTGGAGCCGTTTTTGCCTTTATCCGAACTACCTACAAAAAGTTATAGCCCTTCCAAACTTGGGTCCTCCAGTCACAACTTTTTTTCCCTCAATATAAGCCCTAAACTTCACAATTTATTACATCCACCTAACACAAAACTAAATCACCAAAAAGTAAGCGGTCCAACTAGCCTAAACTCCCACTCAACTACCGAACTAGCGGGTTAAAGATTTGGTCGATGCTATGATTCCGGTCAACCAAAATCATGGCTCACGATACCCTTTAATGGCAGCTCCACGAATATATCTCTACGGCTTCGGGGCGTATACATCACGAGGACTTCCCCTCCATGGCAATCAGCTCACCATGGCGGGGCCCCTCCGTCTAACTTCGGACCATCTATAGAAAGATGCGGGGTGAAGGACCGCGGAGGTGTCATTAAACCCCGCCTTCAATGGGACTCCTAAGTTAAGCGTGAATACAAGGGTTAGCACCACGGCATAAATCACATATAAATAACCACCACGAAGGGTGGCGCATCCATCAAATACCAGCGGCAAAGAATATGCATCTAAACTAAGAAAACATCAAACCTCGGGTTCTACCCGGCTCGGACTCGGTGAGGATCGGTGGCGGTTGGGCCTCAAGAGATCGGCCGACCAAGTCTTGGCATGGCGTTGGCTGGCATAGAACATCGGGCCCTAGGGTTGTCCACTCCATCCGCCCCTCCTGTGCACACTTTGCAGATGGGTCAATTCACGCTATAACCATCATTCAATTAAATTGGGATTATGTCTATTCCAAAATCGCGCCGCATGACACCTTTTTGGGGCATTTATTGGTGTGAAGTTATTTTTTTTAACTTTTACAAAACCATTGTGGATGCTGTATATTTCTTTATTATTTTATATTTTCTTTAAATAAGGACTTAATTGGTTGCAATTAGCAATAATCAAACATATACCATTATAGTGAAAAAGAAGAGTTTTTTTACATTAAAGAGCAGTTTCTTGTTTGTTTACTTCACTAAACAAAAAAAAATGAAGCAAATATTACAACATCATCCTAAGAAATGGTAATGTAGAATATAAAATTACCTTTAATTGCAAGTTTTTAAGATTAATTTAAGTTCAAAATTCATAATATACTAGGCAAATGAGGAGAATATGCCATACAAAACCATAAAAAATGTCATGTAAAATGATAAAAAGAACAACAAGTTTACAAGAAAATGACTAAAGTAGTAGTTTTAAATCGCGCTTGGCGCGATTTAAAATTGTGAAGAATTCTAAATGTGATATGTTTACGCTCATCGAAACCACCAACAACAACGAAATTTCTCTCTCTTAAGGATCATGCGATTCTGCTTTTGCACCATGGAAGCTAAGAGTTCCTTTCAAAGGGGGTGTACCATCTAATCCTATTTAGGGGCTAAAAACTACCTGCGGCAAATGTCAAGTTTGAGAGTTAATTCATTTATTTTAGTCATTAGTAGTATTGTTATCCTCTAGTACTATAGATTGACATGCTATTGACCCTCAATTCAAAAATTTTCGGATTGTTTTAATGGAAAGCGATGGCCCCCGGTGTAGGTACTTTTGAAAAAGTGCATCGCATGCTTTTACCCTTCATAACCACTAAACAACTGCGGCAAATGTCATGCCAAATCCGTTGGAATCCAGTTTGGCGATTTAATGCATCGCTAACCAAAATCCGGCCGGCGTTTGCAACTACTATGCCCGTTTTAGTGGGCGGTCGTGCATGTAAAAAGCTGCGGTCGTTTACCTCGGTTTGATTGCCCTTTTGCGGCTGCGGCATACATTGCAAGACATAGTGTCATAACCCACCACGAACTGAAGCTCCCATATCCTCTTTTCCATCGCTATTGTCCTCAAAAACATGTCTTGGGTCTCCTAGATGCCACAGCGGTGTCCTTTGCCAGTTTTATGATCCTGCTCTTCCTTCCCATTCACATTTTCTTCGTTTTTTTCATTCACATCAGAGAAGAAATCTGGAAAAGAGTCTCCAATCAGCTGTAAATAAAATGCCCAGTGCATCTATGGATATAAGTCTATCAAAAAGCAATGCCGAATAGACCTACTTACCAGATAATTTAGATCGACAGACTTGCAATCCTTCCTTGTGTGCAGAAAAATATCAAAAAGCGGAGAGTTTGAAGATTTGGGGAACTTCACAAGCTTTAACAAATGCCATAGCTGAAGGCCCTTATTACCTACGGTTCCTCCTGCATTATTCAAGCACTAATAGAGACTTCTAAAATCGTTTCCTTAGCTCTATTCATCATCCAGCTTGCTCCTGCAGTTTAACTGGATTGGGGAAATGATTTGGAAGCAAAAGAAATGCAAAATGTGAAGACCCATTGGGGAAAACCTTATAACCTCAGAAGAAGTAGTCGCTGCTCGCCATGGATTGACAAAAACCAAGCTGTTGCATTGCTCTACTGCAGCTCTTGCCCTGCACAACCAATATCGCCCATCAAATTATAAACCCAAAAACAACCAGAGCGCATGAAGCGCCTCCCGAAGAGAAAAAACCAGAGCGATGTGGCAGGGAAGCGATGTGGCGATGCCTCACGAAAAGAAAAAACAACCAGGCGCATGAAGCGCCTCCCGAAGAGAAAAAACAGCCAACAAAACAAAAAAGGAAAGAAAGAAAAGGGGGAAAAGGCCCACGAGGAAGGGAAAAAAAAAAGGGTGGGAAGAGAGAAAAAAGAGGGGGAAAAAGAGACGCACGCGAGACGCATTTTGAAACTAAAAAACGGCGGACGCTTTTAAAATAGAAAAAAAGCGGGCGTAAAAAATGTCCAAAAATAATGACATATTCCGAAAGTTCTTGAATGATGGTTCTATGGCTTCGCTATAGCCTTCCGGAGACGCAGGCTCGAGGCATCACCCTGCTGAGCCTACTCCAGGGTTCATGAAGCCCCGGTCCGATGAGGCAGGTTAGGGAAGCGTCCCCTTCCAGAATCACAGTGGTTCCATGGGTGAGCTAGAGAATACGTGCCGCATCAGCGACCCCCGCATCCGTACCCGACTTACTCACCCTAAATCTACTCAAAGTGCAAGGCGCCCCATACGGGTCACACCTCTACACCCAGGGAGTGTCAGACCCATACCCGGCCCTCGTGGCCGGCTATCGAGGCCTAGCCCAGCTGTAGGAGTCTCGGGGGCCTTTTATGTTAGGTGCAAGACCCCACCCCACTTCACCACTTGTGTTCCTTGTGCGGTGCTAAGCCAGTCCATAGCGTCTATGACTGGTGGGCTCTTGTACCTGCGAGCCGCAACTAATGGGAATAATCTGAGGGCTCTATCTAGGAGCATACTACAATACATGGGCTCAGGAGGTCTCTACCCCGTAATCCCCATCTCCGGAGTGCTAACTAAGCAAAGAACTACTAAACCATCAACCAAAGCACATCTGAGACTAGAGATAAGAATACTCACCATATCAATCAAGGGTTAGCCCTAACGGGTAAAGCACAAAGAAAACAAAGAGATAACACACCACGCGAGGCTATGCTATAAATCAACAAAGTAACCTCTTGACTAACCGTCAAATCGGTCTTGGGCTGCTCCATCTCGACTAAGCGAAGGCGCAGGCTGCTTGCTCCTCCTCCTCCATCCCCAATTGCTCCCAATTCGAATTGGGGCACAAAAGCCTAATTTGGGTGTCCAAAATGGAAACCCTACCTTGCCCAATCGATTTGGGCCAGGTGGCATGTCATAAATTAACTAATTTGGTATTTTAGCCCTTTTTAATATTAGGATAAGCCCTAAATTCGAATTAGGGTTTTGGGTTAGATTTCCACATTTATAATTTAATTATTAACATAGCTAACCTTAGCTTATGAATAATTAATGTGCCATTAATTATTCATAGTGACGTGTCATGTATTTATACTTAAATATGCGTATAAATATGTGGAGCGTCCGCGATCGACTCTAACCGACCGGTTGGTTCCGTTGGTCGGTATGGTTGGTCGGCTAGTCGGTTGGTTCCCTATGAAGGCTCCTCGGTTTTGGTCACCTCCGGTTGAGTAGAAAACCCACTTAAGATCCCAACTTGGGTTGGTCATGACTGGTCGGTTCCCCTTCCCTCAGTCCCTCCGGTTAGTCGGCTCCCCAGCCCACCGGTTGGTTTTAGTTAATCGATGCGGTTGGTCGGCTAGTCGGCTTGTTCCCTGTGAAGGCTCCTTAGTTTTGGTCACCTCCGGTTGGTTTCAGCTGGGCACTTAGTAGAAAACCCACTTAAGATCCCGACTTGGGTTGGTCATGACTGGTCGGTTCCCCTTCCCTCGGTCCCTCCGGTTAGTCGGCTCCCCAGCCGACCGGTTGGTTCCGTTGGTCGGTCTGGTTGGTCGGCTAGTCGGTTTGTTCCCTGTGAAGGCAGGTCGGTTTTGGTCACCTCCGGTTGGTTTCTGCTGGGCACTTAGTAGAAAACCCACTTAAGATCCCAACTTGGGTTGGTCATGGCTGGTCGGTTCCTTTCCTCGGTCATTCCGGTTAGTCGGCTCCCCGTAGGCCCGGTTGGTTCCGTTAATCGATCGGTTGGTCGGCTAGTCGGTTGGTTCCTGTGAAGGCACCTCGGTTTTGGTCACCTCGGTTGGTTTCGTCTGGGCACTTAGTAGAAAACCCACTTAAGATCCCAACTTGGGTTGGTCATGGTGGTCGGTTCCCCTTCCCTCGGTCCCTTGGTTAGTCGGCTCCCCGGTAGGCCCGGTTGGTTCCGTTAGTCGTTTTGGCTGGCTCCACCGGTTTGGTCACCTCTGGTTTCTTGGCTTGGTCATCCCGGTGGTGACTCAAGTTCCTCCTTGGGTTGTGCCCGTGGTTGGCTCCTTCCTTGACCGCGGTTGGTTCGGTCTGTTTGGCTCGCATTGTTGGTTGGTTGGTGATGTGCCGCGTCGTGTGAGGAGCGTTTGGCTGGTAGCTTGTCGGTTAGCCAGGCGGATAGCTGGTCTGCGGCGGCATCGGCGTGGCTTAGCTAGTTGGGCTGGTTGTTGGTTTGAATTAAATGGCTGGTAGCCCGGCTCGGTTGGTTCAAGCTTTTGGTAGGATCGCCATCGCTCCGGTTAGTGATCTTAGGCGAGGGCTGGTCTGGCTGGTTACCCGATGGCGGGCTCGGTGATCACGATTTGCACTAATTGGTGGTTTTGCTTCCCAACCCGGGTTGCTCGGCTTCCCCCTTGTCTTGGCCCGCGAGTCGTTCCGCGGTCGGAGGAGACATGGTGAACTTCTGAAAGCGGTTTTGGGCAAGGTGGGTGGTCCTTGTCGGGTGGTGTTGGTCCTTGGCATTCGTTTTGGCTCGGCGGGGCCTTGGCGTCGACCAAGACTTTTAGCCGTGAACATGGCCAACACTCTTGCTTTCGGCTCGGCGGCTACTCGGGGCGGTTTGCTTGTTGGGTTGGTCTAGCCAGGTTGGTGGCTTTCCTTCCCAAGCATGTAAGGCGGGCTGGAGCTGGAATGGGTTGCTTGCCCTTGGTGGTTTTGGCTAATCGTGTCCGGGCCGTTCTTGGACCCGCCTTGGCTTGTGGGATTTGTGCGTGTTCAGATTGAGTTGGAAGTTGGGAAGTGCATTTCACCTTGTTGTTGAGTGCTACAACGTGGGTCCACGACTTCGCGTCGTGCTGCGCCCGTGTTCCAAAGGATTCGGTTCCTCGGGTTTGTGTGCCACACCGGCTTGGTGCCCTCCGTTGTTTCCGTCGCCTTTGGTTGGCTTTGGGTGTTGGTTCCTCAATGTTGGAAATTCGGCCTCGGTGTCCGTCTGCCTCCCGGGAAGCGGGGTGGTCGAAAAGGTTGCCAAGGCTGTTGGGAATGTGATGTTGGTTTTGGGCTTGGCTCCATCGTTGCCCTCCCTCTCGGACCCGTCCGGTTGGGTTGTCTTTGTGGTGGTGCCTTGCTTTCGTGTTTCTGTTGCCCCATTGGGTCCGTTTGGCTCGTTCATGGCGGTTGGTTCCACTCCATAGTGGCAGCTTTGTGGCCTCGTTCTGGATTGCGGGCTCGTTGTGGTTGGTGGCCCTGCTCTCGCCCCCAATGCATAGGCCTTGGATGGTTGGAGATGTGCTTTTACCCTCTTTGTGTAGGGGAGGGAGCGGAAACTCTTCCACCTACCATCTTTGGAGTTCGGATGCACACAACAAGTTCAAGGCGTTCAATGTTAAATCGACCTAGTCCTCATCATGTGTGTTCCACGGCCTCCGGCGTCGTTTGGTGGCGGTTCGGTTCCATTCTTGGACACTTTCGGTTGGTGCGGTGCATGTCCTTCTCTCCTTTGTCTTTCTTTCTTTGTTGGCCTTGCGGCCGACCTCCCACTTCAAGTGTTGGTGCCGGGCGACCATGCCTCCATCGTCTTGCCGCTCGGCCTTTGGGAGCAGCGGACCCGTCTTGTCGTTCCCTCTCGTTGTGCCCCTCCACCCGGTGTGGGTGGATGGCTGTCCCTTTATGGAAGCTACACGGTTGATCCTGCCGGTAGTCATATGCTTGTCTCAAAGATTAAGCCATGCATGTGTAAGTATAAGCTACCTTGTCTTTGTGAAGCTGCGAATGGCTCATTAAATCGATTATAGTTTATTTGATGGTATCTTACTACTTGGATAACCGTAGTAATTCTAGAGCTATCGTGCATCAAGTCCCGACCCATGGAAGGGATGCATTTATCGAGATAAAAGGCCGATCTGCGGGTTTGCACGCTCACCTCAGCGGTGACTCATGATAACTAGTCGAATCACCGCGGCCTTAAGCGCCCGGCGATATTTCATTCAAATTTCTGCCTGTCAACTTTTCGATGGTAGGATAGTGGCCTACCATGGTGGTGGCGGTGTGAGAATTAGGGTTCGATGTGGTGTATGGAGTCATAAATGAACCCAAAAATAACTAGCATGAATATCTATAGAATCAAAAGCGGACCACAGGGGCACTAATGCACTCATGCTATCAACGAGGAAACCCGAAGGAGGGTGCAAAATCGGTCTTGGGTAGCGAGAAATCACCGTCCGGGCCCCCGCTTACAAGTGCTTAAAATCGGTGTGTTTTAAACCACGGCGTGCGTGATTAAGTATTGACATGTAGGGTCTTGGCGCCCGAGATCAAATGGCAGTGAGAGAATCATGAACATGTTTGGTGCGGAAACATGAATGCACAGTAGCCCGCCATATTCACGGATGGCGGGCTAACCCATCTTAATTCAAGCAAAATGGAGGAACTAATTGTTTCCAAAATTGCACGAACGAAATTCAACAATTTGCCCTCACCAATTCAGCGATACCACGAAATCCGGGATAGATGAAACCCAATTCCTCTCCCGTTCAATTCTGAGCCATTGATGCAGCAAGGAAGAGATCGGAGGCGGAGATTGTATGCAAAGAAGGTAGCAATGAAGAAGAATTTCTCTTCTAAAGATTAAGCCTTCAAAGGCGAATAAGAAATTGAGGCCCGAGTGACCATGAGAATAAGAGAAATTTCAGGAGAAATTTATGAAGTATTCAACCAAATCAGTACAAATGTTGATGACAATGACAAAGGCCGCATCCTTGGCGGTCTTCTTTGGAGGGCAAAGGGATTTACCAATTGCTTCTATAAAGAAATCTAAGCGAGTTACTATGGCCGAGCAAATGGTGAAGAATTTGAAGGAAACAATGCAAGAACATAAGTTTGAGAGGAATTATGACATGCTTCGTGCAAGGAAGTCCACCACGATAATGGCGGCGGCGGTACAAATGGTGTCAAGCCATTGAATCAAGCGAGTGGCGGTTACTCGGCATCCCGAAAAAACAATTTCAAATGCTTTTCAAAGAAGGGTGCAAGCTAACAAAGGGGAAGGACCTTGGTCAATGTTCGGGAAGAGGAAGCGGATGGATAGCATGTTAGATCACAATAGAAAGGCATTTATCAAGTTACGGACCGAGAAAATACAAGAGTTTCTCCATACAAGAAAGGCGTGAGGAAGTATGTATCGAGAGGCGAGGAATAAAGATGGAACATCAATTCACCTTCTTGAAGTCAGCCAAGTAAGTATTCATCCTATATTGTAGGGTTCATTATATGTAGCATTTATTTGGCATTCACGATTTCCCTGCGGTTGCAATTCTACCTCGAGGTTTAGAGGGAGAATCCTCATATCAAAATTGCATTCTGAGACTTTTGAGAGGTTGAAACCTAGTTTTGTAAGGAGGATCGTGAGAGAGGCATACATCTTTGTTGCATTTACCACTTGAAATTTGAATACATCATGCAAAGTTGAGCAATTTGAGAAAATCGGGTGGAGTTCATGACAATTGCAAGCTGCCCTTTGTGAGATTTGTGGCCTGGCCCCGAGAATGTGCAGCCAAGGAGCATACAATCAAGTGTACCCGGTGATTTATGGAGACAAGTGGTGCGGCAAAGGTGATGATGAGGAGTGGTTTGATCATAAGCGCTTGATGTTGGCGTGTAAAAATGTGGGTTGGATAGAATTAGAAAATGTCCACGGAAAATGGATGGCGGGGTTCGATTACTAGTTAATTGGAAGACATTTGAAAAGCAACACATGGACCGGGGCCGAGAGAATTGAGGGATCAAAGAAAGGCTTTGAGGTACAAACTGTCTTGAGATTAATCTGAAAGACGAAGTCCCAAAAAATTTCAAGAGGAAGTGAAGAAGGTAATATCAGATTTTGTTCCACACAATTACATAGCACATTGGCGGGCCAATCGGTTTAAGCGATTGTGTGTCATCATTTCGGAAGATACAATTGTATCTGTTATTGACTTTCTTGAGAAAATTACAGCATCAAGATCGAGAATGAGCCCGATCAATGCAGCGGCATCTGAGACCAAGTTTCTATACTTGTTCACATAACATATAGGCATGACAAAAGTCTTGATATTCACTTCTGTCTGAGACGAAGAAAACTGTCAAAAAGAAGAAAAAATGAGCGAAGGTTGGAGCGGTCGAGGGAATAGACTCAACAACGGTAGGAAGATCATAAAAGAGACTCACTTTTACATTTACGATGATAAAGTGCATGACTCATTATTTGTGGAACAACGCCTACAAAAAGCATGTTGCATGGCTTAAGGAGCGAGGAAATAGAGTATGAGAAGCATTGGTTTTGGAGTGATGGCTGCTCATCACAATTCAAGTCGGGGAAAACCTTTTTTTTCTTAGGCGGGTACTTCACAATCAATGACAAAGGAAATAGTGTGGAACTACTTTGCCCTTTGCTCATGGTAAAGGTGAACATGATGGTGCAGTCTTTGTTATCAAAAGTTGCTAAGTAAGGAACAACTCAAACCCAATGGTGTGCAAGCGAGGCATGCTAAAGATATTGTAAAATTTACGTGTACATATTTCAGCGATCTACCGGTCGATGAAACAGATGAGATCAAAAGATATTTTTGGGAAATTGAACTTCTTTTGTTGTGGCAAACATGGAAGAATATGAAATTGAAACACTCAAAGGCACAAAAGAAGATTCAACATTTGTATCGGACACATCGTGAGGACTAGACCAAACAGGCTTGCTCATAGATGCACATCATGTTTTTTACTTTCGTTTTGCATGGATTATAATTGGGACTCTGCATCAATACGGTAGATTTGGAAAGTGGGAGGTAAGCTGACTTAAAACCGGGGAGTTGAGAAGAAAAAGGAGACTCTTGAACAAGCCAATGAATGGATCGGTAATTTGGTAGATGTAGGTGACAATTTTGCGGTGAATCTTTGAGGTAGACAATTGAGAGGGTGTGGACTTCTACATCCTCAAGTGCCTGAGAACCCAAATGCACACTTGAAGATTCATACAAAAAGATGGATGGGGGCAAAAATTTGGAGTGCATGAGGTTATCTTAAGTGGATTGTATTATCAATTCTTGGGTAATTTCAAGTATATGTTGCTCACTAAACAACCCGAAGCCTCCAGGTGCACAGCCATGTGGTAAGATATCCTAAAATTGATATGGAAAAAGTAGAAGAGCCTGGACATGTACAAATTTCACGGGGAGACCCATGAAAAATTATGGCCAGTCTCCCAATAACAATGTAATTGTTTGACATAACGAAATTGATGTTATTCTTTTCAAGTGATTTGTTGTTCCGGCACCTAAGCATGTAAGCACATATTTTTATATATATTAACAATAGTGAGGATGCACAAGGGTGGTGTGCATGGACCGCGTGCCAATTGAAGATTGAATTGTTGTTTATAAGAATGTAGATTTGTGACATTGGAATAAGCTTCAATTATTTATTTTGGTACCATCACTATCCCAACATTCTTGGCAAAATTATATTGTCAAAGCGTTTCCTTGATGTGACATGTGTCAATTCGGTAGTCATCTGAAATATTGCAGCACAGTTCTGAATTAATTGTTCGGCGGCGTGTGAGGTTTATCGTTACCTTGGCGCGCCTAAGCCGCGAGGACTTAAGCGGTAAGCCCCACAAGCTCACGCTCCGCCTACAAGCTCTCCGCCAATTCATCCGCCCCGCCAATTCCTCCTCTGCACTCCGCCAATCCTCCCAATCCTCCCAATCCTCAGGCATGAGGCGAGCACATAGCGAGGCCGGGAGGTCACCTCAGCGGCGCTTACTAAAGCGTCGAAGGGTGTTCCCTCCACTCTTCCGCCTCTGCCCGGAAGTGCTTGCTGCCTCCCACTCTGCTGCCTCCTCTCCCGCCCACTCTCTGCCTCCCAATTTGAGGGAGTCCGATTCCGATTCCTCATCTTGATTCCTATGAGGAATCGAGAAAATGAGAATCGGAAATGAATCAGCGAGGAATATGTCACCGCCGTGATCTTGAGGGATGGATAAGCGAAGAAGAAGAAGAGGAAGAGGAAGAGGAAGAGGAGGAAGAAGAAGGAAGAGGAAGAGGAAGAGGAAGAGGAAGGAAGGGAAGAGGCGAGGAAGCCGACTTGGAGGAGCTCGGGGCTTTCCTTAAAGGTACATGCAAATTTTCATTTGTTTTACTGTTTTCATTTTTTCGTTTGTTTAATCTTAGTTTGTTTAATTTTTTCGTTTGTTTCATTTGTTGCGGATGGAGAATGAATGCACGGGCGGATGAAGATGAAGAAGACACCCCCTTTGAAGAAGACACCCCCTTGAAGAAGACACCCCCCTTGATGAAGAAGACAACCCCCTTTGAAGAAGACACCCCCTTTGAAGAATACAGCGGCCTCGGGGCCAAAATTTTGTAAAAATTTTGTAAAAATTTTATACATTGGCCTAATGGCCTTTTTTTATAAAAATCTTGTTTACCATCAAACTTTGTTGTAACTTTGTTTCTTGTTTCATTGAGATCTCTTCTTCTTCATCTATGAAATGTTATTTTTGTCTATCTATCAAATTTATGAAGTTAATTCTGTGCGGTCCATTCGGTTACGCTTGAATGTAACGATTAACTCTAGCTCTTTCATTAGTTTCAAACACTAAGCATTTTAATCACTTTCAGCGATGCCCGGTGAGTAAACCTTTGGAACACCAAACACTTATGCAATAAGCGACTACCTTTAAGCGGTTATATGGCTTAACAATAAGCCTTTGCACCTTACGCATGGCGGTAAGCACATGATGACATTAAGCAACTACATAAAAGTATCATCCTTTGCAAGACAATAAGCGATATCTGCCATTAAGACTCAAACCATAGCACTTGCGGGCAATTTTTTTTTTAAGCACTTGATAAGTTTTAAGCATCCCTTTTCGGTCGGCATTGAAGTATATATAAACAATATAGCAAAACTTATAGACAAGTGCGCATTGAACTACATAAACAATATAGCAAAAACATTCTTAAATTAAGATAAAGATGGTACATGAAAAGTGTAGGATTCCTTGGCCTAAATAAATGACAAACGGACCAATAATCATGGAGAATGACAAAGCGTCATCACCATAAACCTTCTCAATTCCTCCTTCACAAACTGCTTGAGGCTGCAAGCTGTTTTTCGAAAGTCTTTCCAAGCATAGCTTCATAATCTTTCTATCTGTCTTAGGCCAAGGCTTGTATCTATGTGTATTCTTCACCCGGTAACTTCATTTCTTCCTCGGTCTTGGCTGCGGTATTTCTTCTATCTTTGGGGTGAGTCTTGGTAGCACTTCATCATGGACATCCATCTTGAATCACGGTACCCGCTTGAAATTTCGAGGGTTTGCTAAGGTAAGACTTGTACAATGAATCATCAAAAAGCAAAGTCTTACAGAAATCTTGGGTATATTTTTTCCAAGTGGCTTCATCATGGTTGGACAGACCCGGGTTTGTTAGGGTGGTGGCCCGTGCGCGCACACATTTTTCTGTCCCCATACAAATTCAAATCTGTCCCTCAAATCTGGACATAGTACTTGCGGCACATCTTCCACATTGGAGAGTTGCATTGATGACCATATACCAACACAACATACGTAACAAAGTCTTCAAGAAGAACAACATACAGTGCGAATATCACTTTCTTTACGCTGGTGTATGTCATTGTCAATCACTGCTTCCAAAGCGTATGTGTTCATTTGCACCAAATGTTTTTACCAACACACCATTTAAATCCAAGACAATGAGTTTATCTTTGGGCGGCAAATCAATATTTAATGCGTTGGAACATCCACGAATACCTACACAGCGAGGAATTACTACATGAATAAATAGATGAAGATGAAAATGAAAAATGGGTTGAATGTGGAAACCTTTACGTATCAACGGCGAGGATTCTCGACCTAACGAGAATGAACTGGTAATCCTACGATGAATGCAACAAAAGAAAATCAATAATATTCAATGTTTTAATCAACACTAAGTTGTGGCCTTGCCCAACAATGCCCATACCCCCTTTCGGGGGTTATTAATGGCGGCAATCACTTGTTGAAGATCGGGCTCACACGAAACTTGAGGGCCTCGATTACGCATTTTCTTGAAACACACACTTCGATATGTGTGGTGTCATGATTGAGGCTGCTTCCTGCATCTTTTGCATAGCTACTTCTTGTTCTCTTTCTTGTAGCTTTGAACAACTACTTTGCTATCCTCCGACTTACCCCTCTTTGTTCTTACGCCCTTTCCTTTACGCAAATATTCAGCCAAGTTGCCCTCATCCAGATGGAATTACTCCCTCAACTTCCGTAGGTGCTTGATTGTGTACAATCCCGGTTACATTGTTTTTCCTGGCCCAGTCTTTGTGTTCTGACTTCTTCTATAGCTTCTTGGGCGACTTCTTGGGTGGTGGTGGTGGTTTCTGTTTGTTGCAATCAAATCGATCACAATTGATTGTACTCCTATAGGACTTTGCGGTGTTGTGCATCTTCAAATGGCACCATTGTCCTTCTTTGAACCCTCAGCGGTGAGACCTCAATTGCGGGGCGGATTAACACATCCTTTTTGGTGTACTATTTGAAGCACACGCAACATGGCCAAAACCTAGCTCGTCAAATACACCCTCGGCACCTTTCGGGGGCAACCATGAATACATTGTCCTCCTCTCAACAATGAACAACAAGCTATATGATACTCATGTTGGCAATTCGGTGCTAAACTTAACACAGCATAAGCTTTAGTGAATTCGGACCACATCTTAGAACATGTATAAAATGAATCTTCCACTAGCAACTTATCTCATTATAATAGTAGAGATGCTAAATGTTGCGAGGAGTATCCATTTTCAGCTTCCACAAATTGTTTATGTAGAAATCACGCAAGTCTCTGTTCTTCTTGAGAACTTTTAACTCCTCCTCAAGTTTGAGTTTCGTTTGACACTGCTCATTAACGGATGTAGGGTTCATTGCTTTTTGTACCTTGTTCTGTGCCAAGTTTCCATCTGGACGGTCTGCTCCAAATCTTTAATTTACGCCTCCAACTCACATGTTGGATTAAGCTTGAACTCCTCTGTTTTGTAGCCAAATCATTTGTGGCTTTGTCTTAAAGCTGTTTTTCAGCCTCTTCCAACATCATTTTACGTAATTGAGAGGCCTTCTCATTGCCTTTCAGCTCACTTCCCTCTTGCTTCCAGTTCTTTGTGATAAGTAAAACTGATTTTCCAATCTCTGTCTTTGCATTCTCTAAGGTTTTATGTTTTCATCACATGCCCGACCTCATTTGATCCGGTATGCCACCTTTGGCTTTGCCTTCATTTCAGATTTTCCTAACATGTGCTACAACATCGCCTCTGTTTTTACTTGTCTATTGTTGTGGTATCTTTGACATTGCCGCGACAAATGCAGCCCGTTTACTTTGTGTTCCTCGGGTGCAAGTATTGATCTAGTGCAATTTTCAAGCGCCAAAAAGCAAGGGCGGTTGCTTTCTTACTTCTTTGTTGTGACAATTCTTGTAGATTTTTTTACAGTGTTTCCAACTTCTCTTGAAGATGCTCCTTTGCCGCGGTGCCATTTTATCTTTCCCTTGTTCAACTTCTTTGTCCAAAGCGAGAATCCCAATCTCGATCCGTGACATTATTTTCCAACCAAGCTTCTTCCTCGTGGGGCTTCACCCCCGAATTGCACAGACCTCTGATGGTGTGAAAATCATCCGCGCTCCATGCCTCCATCGTCAACAGTGAAACAATGATCTGAGTTTTCGCGCCCAGGGGAAAAGGAGGCAGAAGGGCGTGACGCGCTTCGACGTCCGCGAGTTTCAGCACTTAAAGTGCTTAAACGCTTCGCCAAAAGTTGTACCCCACTAGCGATTTTACACCCGGGGAGGCACCTAAGATGAGGGAAGGACATCGGACGCAAATGCTAATCCACGCAACACACTCAAAAAAGCAAGCCACAAACCAAAGAGCCTAGCACACGGACAGAGAGGAACGTCAGACACCAGCCAGGCATCCACGCAACACACCGAGTGCAGGCACATCCAAGAAGGGGGGACTCAACCGACTCACTGGAGAGGGTTACAAGATATACATCCATGCTCATCCCCAAGAACTCAAGGTCCAATGCATCCATGCATCCAAGAAACAAAGAATGCTAGAATGCTAGAAGGGTGTGTAATACTAATCATCCTCCACACCACAACGGACCCTAATGGTCCCTTATCCCCAAGGTGCGCCAAGGGGAATTAAGGGGGAGGGACCAGCCCCCTCAAAGCTACGTCACCAAGCCCCCAAAGAGGAGGCCACCGAGCCCTAACCACCCTTAAGGCAGAGAGGGGGGAGTGCTAAGGGACTAGAGCCAACAATATCCTCTTTTTTTTTTTTTTTTTTTTCTTTTTTTTTTTCAAAAGACCGGATATTATCTTCCTAAAGCATTTTAAAAGAGGGGGTCTTGGGGGGGAGGGGGGAGGGAGGAGGAGAGAAGTGGAGAGGGTGATAGCGGCAGAGAGAGAGTGAACACGGGGGGGAGAACGTGGGACAAGGGTAGGAATCCCACATAGGAGGGTTTGAACCCCTAACATGATGGCACAAGGGTGGGGTCCTACCCATAGCACCCTGGCCATCTTATATACTAAAAATCCCAAGAAAGTCCCAAAACGGCCAGGGGCTTGTCCCCCTCCAGAGCAAAAAATAAATTATTATTATTAATTATTATTATTATTATTTTTTTTTTTTGGGAATTAGGGTTCGATGTGGTGGGTGGAGTCATACGGAACCCAAATACTACTAGCATGCTATCTTGGCGTAAGAAGATCGGGAAGCAACCACGGCATCTGCCTGAAGCATATCGGACTAAAACCAGAAGAGGGCAAGACCAGGATGAAGGGGAGAACATCAGATGCATACATACATCCACGCAGCACACTTCACCAAAGCAAACCCGCAAACCAACTAGCAAGCACCCAGACAGAGAGGAACGTCAGAGGCCAAGGGGCGACCCGCAACACCTGGCCACAGCAAACAAAGGGGAGGGAGAGGCACCACCACTTTCGGGAGAGGGTTACAAAAGATGCAAAATAACCAGCCACTACCACCTCACACGGGTCCGATAAATCCATACAAGGCATCCAAAAGCATGAACATAAAAGCCTCGGAATGCTAGATGGGTGGAATGATGTAATCATACTCTCCACCAAACCCGGGACCCTAATGGTCCCTATGCCCCCCCTCCTAGGCGGGGAGGGAGCTGAAGGAGGACCCACCCCTTGGCTAAACGCCACACCTCTACCAAAGAAGAGGCCACTAGCCCCCACCCTCCCTTAAAGAGGGGAGGGGGGATTGTGAAACAAAAGAGCTAGCAAAAAACCCTTTTTTTACTTTTTCAAATTTTCAATTTTTTTTTTTCCGAGAGGGAGCACGAGAGGCGGCTACCACATCCAAGGAAAGCGGCGGTAGCAAAAATTACCCAATCGATGCGGGGGAGGTAGTGACAATAAATAACAATCTTGGGCTTCTACAAGTCTGGTAATGGAATGAGTACAATCTAAATCCCTTAACGAGGATCCATTGGAGGGCAAGTCTGGTGCCCGGCGCCCTTGATAATTCCAGCTCAATAGCGTATATTTAAGTTGTTGCGGTTAAAAGCTCGTAGTTGAATCTCGGGGTGGGATGCACGGTCGCCCCTCGGGGGTGTGCACTGGGCATTTCACCCTTCTAGTTGGCGATGTTGTCACGGCCTTAATTGGGTGGGGGCCGCAGAAGCAGCGGCTGTTACTTTGAAAAAATTAGAGTGCTCAAAGCGGGCCTATGCTCACGAATATGTTAGCATGGAATAGCGTGATAGGACCCCGGTCCTTTTCCGTTGGTCTTCGGGACGGAGTAATGATTAATAAAGGGCGGTTAGGGGCATTAAGTATTTCATTGTCGAGGTGAAATTCTTGGATTTATGAAAGGCGAACTACTGCGAAAGCATTTGCCAAGGATGTTTTCATTAATCAAGAGCGAAAGTTGGGGGCTTGAAGACGTCGGATACCGTCTGGTCTCAACCATAAGCGATGCCGACTAGGGATCGGCGGATGTTACCGATGACTCCGCCAGCACCTCATGAAAATCAAAGTTTTTGGGTTCGGGGAGTATGGTCGCAAAATTTGAAACTTAAAGGAATTGGCGGAAGGGCACCACCGAGTGGAGCACAAGCGGCTTAATTTGACTCAACACGGGAAACTTACCAGGTCGGACATAGTAAGGATTGACAGATTGAGAGCTCTTTCTTGATTCTATGGGTGGTGGTGCATGGCGTTCTTAGTTGGTGGAGTGATTTGTGCGGTTAATTCCGATAGCGAGAGCGAGACCTCGGCACGCTAACTAGCTCTGAAGGTCTTCCTTTGCGACCCGGCTTCTTAGAGGGACTATTAGCGTCTAGCGGATGGAAGTTTGAGGCAATAACAGTGCAGTGATGCCCTTAGATGTTACGGGCGCCGCATCTACTGCGATGAATTCAGCGAGTGCGGGGCCACGGGCGATAGGCTCGGGCAATCTTTTGAAATTTCATCGTTGATGGGGATAGATCATTGCAATTATTGATCTTCAACGAGGAATTCCTAGTAAGCGAGTCATCAGCTTCAGCGTTGACTACGTCCACGCCCCCTTGTACACACCCCGTCGCTCCTACCGATTGAATGGTCCGGTGATGTGTTCGGATTGCCTCGGCGCTTGCAATTATTTGCGGTGGCGGGTGAGAAGTTCATTGAACCTTATCGGGGAGAAGTCGTAACAAGGTTTCCGTAGGTGAACTGCGGAAGGATCATTGACACGCGTCTCGTGCAAACCGTTGAACCGTTTCCTTGTCCCCACGGGGCCACACACGGAGGTGTGGCTGCTTTCAGCCAAAACTCCCCTAAACTTCGGTTACCTTGCGAGGCACCAAGGGGGTGGCGTCGGGCGGGGAGCTCCCTTGCGGTGCCGTCCACACGCTTCGGTGCTTGGCGTGGATTGGGCAAGTGTTCCCCTCCTCCCGTGCCTCGGGGCTCGGATGCCATTTGCATTGCGTTTTGGGAACCTTATGTGTCTTGGATGGTGGCGACTCACGGATTGGAGGGGTCTTCCCAGCCGCCCGCCGGATAGCGAAATGATGGATAGTACCACTCTCGGCAGCGGATATCTTGGCTCTTGCCCGCGATGAAGAACAGCGAAATCGCGATGCGTGATGTGAATTGCGAACTCAGGTGAATCATTGAATCTTTGAGCGCAACTTGCGCCGGGGGCTGTCAGAGGCATGTCGGCTGGCGTCTAATCGTCCCTCTCCCTCGCCTTGAATCACGAAGCGCAAATTGGCCGTCCATGGCAAGCCGCGTGGTCGGCTGGAGTGCATAGGGAGGGCGCCGCCTCTAAATCGTCGCATGGCTGGCGGGGTTGGTTCGGTTATCGTTTGCTTCCGCTGCTTGGTGGTTCTGGCGGTGCCCCCACACCCAACATGTTGCTCGTCGCTAAGGTGTCGGCTGGTTCCCTTGTGTGGCCACTACCCAAGAGACCTCGGATCGGGCAAAGGCTACCCGAGTTTAAGCATATCATTAAGCGGAGGAAAAGAAACCAGCAGGGATTTCCCTAGTAGCGGCGAGTGGCTGGAAGGTGCCAGTTGAGAATCATGGCGTTTTTGCGTTGCGGTTGTAGTGCAGTAGAAGCGTCCTCTGCTTGGCGGGACGGGTCGAGGTTCCACGGAAGTGGGCGCTGAGAGGGTGAGAGCCGTCGGGCCGGACCCTGTTGCTCCACGAGGTGCTCTCCACGAGTCGGGCTGTTTGGGAATGCAGCCTTAAGTGGGTGGTAAATTCCATCAAGGCTAAATATTGGCAAAGAGGCCGATAGCGAACAAAATACCGCGAGGGAAAGGTGAAAAGGACTTTGAAAAGAGAGTTAAAAAGTGCTTGAAATTGCTTGGGAGGGAAGCGAATGGAGGTTGTTGGTGCGCTCGGTTGGGTGCGGAATGGCCTCGGCTGGTCTCTGCCCGGTCAACTTCGAGTGCCGCCAACGTTGGCTCCTTCTTGAGGATAAAGAGGGACCATGTGACCCGGCGATGCCGTGGCGGGGCTTGGGCTTGGGCCGCGCCACATTGGCGGGCTAGCATGCACCTGTGCGATCCGGACGTTGGCTTGTGGGGCTTTCCATTCGACCCGTCTTGAAACATGGACCAAGGAGTCTAACATGCGTGCGAGTTGGTGGGTTCAAAACCCGTCTTGGCGAAAGGAAACTGATGCGTGAGATCCTTGTTGTCGAGTGCACCATGCGCCGACCATGATCTTCTGTGAAAGGTTTGAGTGTGAGCATGCCTGTTGGGACCCGAAAGATGGTGAACTATGCCTAAGCAGGGCGAAGCCAGAGGAAACTCTGGTGGAGGCTCGTAGCGATACTGACGTGCAAATCGTTTGTCAGACTTGGGTATAGGGGCGAAAGACTAATCGAACCATCTAGTAGCTGGTTCCCTCCGAAGTTTCCCTCAGGATAGCTGGAGCTCGTTCAAAGTTTTATCGGGTAAAGCGATCATGCAAAATAGGTTAAGGTTAACAGAGAAAACAGACGGATCATGAAATCATTGATGGGATATATGAAATTTCTTTAAAGGAATTTTACCAAAATGGAGATTTGCAAGAACAGATAAGGGATATCCATTATGTACCCTTTGATTCTACTGAATAAAGATCAAGAGCATTAGATCAGGTTGTTAACACAAAGCAAACTTTACATAGGATGGAAAAACTATATCCATTTTATGTCTTCTAATTAAAGTGCAAAAATCGAACAACCTAGACAAGCTTGAATCTTATCATATCGATTGAAAATCGATTAAGCAAGCAGTCCCATTGGCACAAAATGGGAAAAGAAAGGCAAACCAAAATCTATATGTAAAGCAAAAATCAACTTATATTGCTCAAAGCTCAGCCAAAAATGGGATTTGCACAAACAAAAATGTATTCCCATTGGAGTATGAAATATGAATGTAAACACTAATCATAATGGATCTCATAAAATAAAAACAGATGTTACCTTGCTCGTTGGGAAAGTTAAGAAGAACAAGGTAAGTCTGCACGAAGTTTACACAAAGTCTATCTCGAGTGCTATCTGAAGCTGGCCTTGGACCTGTTGTTTCCTATTAGTCAAGCTGTTAGTCTAGTTTTTTGTGGCATCTGCAACAGCTGTCAATGCCTATTTATTTGTGAACTGCATAATACAAAGCTTACCTAAGGTCGAAATACTTCATTGCTATTCTGGCTCTTGCCCATGCAAAGCATAGATTAGAAACCCGACCTACATTATGGTGATGATCCATGCGCCCGAGGCACAGACCCAATACGAAGAAAAACCTGTGAACCTTTGTAGAATCCCATGCATACTGTCCTGTATTCTGCATTTCCACACTTGCTTGCTTGCAATGATTTCTTGGAGCCATAGCCACAGTCTATTCTCTTGCAGCATGGCCGAAATGCTATAACCTTATATTTTGCCCGCCTTTTTTTGTCTCTTGACGTCTGCCATGTAGGTGCAAAGAGCCATATAGATTGCAGTTTGCCAGGTCATATCCCAAATGTGCATGTGTTGTGTTTAATGTAGAGGAAGGTCTCTATATTGTTTGGCTTTTATTAAACCTACCAATGCATTCTTGACGAAAGATCATGTTACATGCCCTTACATCCATTATCAGGAAATTATACATTTTGAGATCTATCTTGAACGTTTAGTTGGGCAGAGGCAAATTTTGTGAATTACATGCCGCTTACCTGTCATAATGTTCTTTCAGTTGAAATTGCCTGTGAAATCACCTTTGAAATTTGAAAATCACCTCTAAAACCATTGAAAGTTTCTATGTCCTCTTACGGTGAAAAACATCACTCTCCACATATCATTCTATGGGGTTTGGGCATTGGCGAGCCTGTTAATCCCTTACCCCGCGTAACAGCTTGTGGGCAAAAATTATCTCTACCATAATAATTTTCCAATGCCCAAACCCCATGGAACAACCTGTTTTGGGGGGTGTGAAGGGAGGGGGGGTTATCTCTAGCATAATAACTTTCAACATGCACAGAAAGGATGCATTGTGTATAATTTCATATCATTTACCCTAAAAGGAAGGACATTGTTGTCCATTGTAATTTACACATCGAGATCATGAGCTCAACTTCATTATACATCGCGGTGTATTTATGGGTGATGCAACTTATATTAGTAGATCATAGATATTTTATTATATAGTCGGATGCTGGATACTCCCGTGCAGGGTGTGAGTGTTTGTTTCTTTTGCCAAACCGACCTTATAACTTGCTCCCTAGGGTAATTTTGCCATTCTGGACGATTTGGCGAAGTCGATTTGCCATTCCGGAGCCTCACCAGTGCCCGAACGACAAAACACTCCGCTTTCTACACGGTCGCCCTCAGGACGTTCCGCGGTCTGACAAGTTCCCCCAGACCGATCTAGGAGTCTTTTGGACCTTCCCGAAGAAGGGCCCCTGAATGGAGGATCCAACGGTCGGATAGGGGAACCGGGCTCCGGGAGGGTGGTCATTAGCGTACTGCCCACCGTGGGAGCGTTGCCAGGAAAGGCTGTCTTGGGAACATTTTTGGATCCCGCCTTCTGGGGTCCGGACTCTCCCCTCTTGTGAGGCAGCCGTGCAAGGTCCTAGCCTCGTTAGACTTGGGGAAGGGTGCCAGCTCCGACCGTTATAATGCTAACCCTTTAATCTAGACCTTCTCCAAAAATTCCGAAAATTGGGTTGTGCACTGGTAATGAATAAAGAATCCAACTGGCAAAAATCAGAATTTAATTTTGTACAATGCATTAATTACGAATTTATGAATGCCTTACCACTTCAAAAGTGCCCTCCGACTTCTAATTGCTACATCGGGAAGAGGACAGTCCCAAAGTCCGTTCCGTCAGTTTCCCTTGTTCCGCGTTCTTAGCGCAGCTTCTCGGTTGCGTCCCAACTGCAACATACCAAAATTCAGCCCCCAAATTGCAAACCCTTCTAGAACCTGGCAACCCACAGGGTTTAGTTTCGGAGGCACTCTCCTTGTCAGATTCGGCCGGGACCTTGCGCCGTGTCTTGACGTAGGGTGGGGGTGTTGACACCAGAGCACGGACCCTAAAATCCCCCCGGAAGCTGCTTCCCACAAAAGTCCTCTCCCCAAGGACCGGGGACGGACGGGCAACCTACCGTCTCCGGAACCATGATTTGGCTCTGCCAATAGACTCAGAACGTCGGCATTGCCCTGCAGACCAAGTTCCGTGGCCAGAAGACCACCCCTCCTCCAAGAAGCGCCAAAGTAGCTCATGTCCAGCACACTCACAGTCAATTGGCCTAGGATGTGGATGTCGGATATTGCCGTGCAGGGCGTGAGTGTTCCTTTCTTTTGCAAAACCGACCTTGTAACTTGCTCCTTAGGGTAATTTCGTCATTTTCAGACGACTTGACGAAGTCGATTTGCCATTCTGGAGCCTCCCCGGTGCCCGAATGACAAAACACTCCGGTTTCTACACGGTCGCCCTCAGGACTCTCTGCGGTTTGACAAATTCCCCAGACCGACCTAGGAATCGTTTGGACCTTCCTGAAGAAGGGCCCTGAATGGAGAATCCAACGATCGGATAGGGGAACCGGGCTCCGGGAGGATAGTCATTAGCATACTGCCCACCGTGGGAGCAATGCTAGGAAAGGATGCCTCGTGAACTTTTTTGGATCCCTTCTTCTGGGGTCCGGACTCTCCCCTCTTGTGAGGCAGCGTGCAAGGTCCTGGCCTCGTTTGACTTGCGGAAGGGTGCCAGCTCGGTTGCCCCGCAACGGGATGCCCCGACCGTTCTAATGCTAACCCTTTGATCTAGACCTTCTCCGAAAATTCTGAAAATTGGGCTGTGCGCTGGTGATAATTTTGGAATCTAGCTAGCAAAAAATCAGAATTTAATTTCGTACAATGCATTAATTTACGAATTTATGAATGTCTTGTCACTGCAAAAGCGCCCCCCGACTTCTAATTGCCACATCGGGAGGAGGACAGGCCCAAAGTCCGTTCGTCAATTTTGCTCCGCGTTCTCAACCGCAGCTTCTCGGCCACGTCCCAACTGCAACAGACCAAAACTCGGCTCCCAAAATGCAAACCCTTCCTGAACCTGGCAACCCACAGGGTTTACGTTTTAGAGGCCCTCTCTATGTCAGATTCGGTCGGGACCTTGGGCCGTGTCTTGACGTGGAGTGGGGCTGTTGACGGCAGAGCATGGACCCTAAAATCCCCCCGAAAGCTGCTTGCCCAAAAAATCCTCTCCCCAAGGCCCTGGGGACAGATGGGCAACCTTCCGTCTCCAGAACCGTGATTTGGCTCTGCCAATGGACTCAGAATGTCGTCTTTGCCCTGCGGACCAAGTTCCGTGGCCAGAAGACCACCCCTCCTCCAAGAAGTGCCAAAGTAGCTCATGTCCAGCACACTCGTAGTCAATTGGCCTAGGATGTTGATGCCAGATACTGCCGTGTTTCTTTCTTTTGCAAAACCGACCTTGTAACTTGCTCCCTAGGGTAATTTTGCCATTCTGGACGACTTGGCGAAGTCGATTTGCCGATTCACGGTCTCGTAGGTGCACGAGCGACAAAACACTCTGGTTTCTACGGTAAGCCCTCGGGGCGGCTCCAGCGGTTTGACAAATTCTCTCGGGTCGATTTAGGAATCTTTTGGACCTTCCCGAAGAAGGGCCTCTGAACGGAGGATCCAACGGTCTTAGCTTACTGCCCACCGTGGGAGTGCTGCCAGGAAAGGCTGCCTCGGGAACTTTTTTGGATCCCGCCTCCTGGGGTCCGGACTCTCCCCTCTTGTGAGGCAGCCGTGCAAGGTCCTGGCCTCGTTTGACTTGGAGAAGGGTGCCAGCTCGGTTGCCCCGCAACAGGCTGCCCCGACCGTTCTAATGCTAACCCTTTGATCTAGACCTTCTCCAAAAATTCTGAAAATTGGGCTGTGCGCTGGTGATAATTTAGGAATCCAGATGGCAAAAAAATCAGAATTTAATTTCGTACAATGCATTAATTACGAATTTATGAATGTCTTGCTACTAAAAAATGCCCCCCGACTTCTAATTGCCACATCGGGTGGAGGAAATCGCAGCTTCTTGGTCACGTCCCAACTCCCAACTGCAACAGACCAAAACTCGGCCCCCAAAATACAAACCATTCTAGAGCCTGGCAACCCACAGGGTTTACGTTTCGAAGGCCTTCTCCTTGTCAGATTCGGCCGGGACCTTGCGCCGTGTCTTGACGTGGGGTGGGGGTGGTGACGTTAGAGCATGGACCCTAAAATCCCCCCGGAAGCTGCTTGCCCCAAAAGTCCTCTCCCCAAGGCCCTAAGGATGGACGGGCAACCTCCGTCTCCGGAACCATGATTTGGCTCTGCCAATAGACTCAGAACGTCGGCATTGCCCTGCAGACCAAGTTTCAGGCCAGAAGACCACCCCTCCTCCAAGAAGCGCCAAAGTAGCTCATCTCCAGCACACTCGTAGTCAATTGGCCTAGGATGTGGATGCCGGATACTGCCGTGCAGGGCGTGAGTGTTTCTTTCTTTTGCAAAACCGACCCTGTAACTTGATCCTTAGAGTAATTTTGCCATTCCGAACGACTTGGCAAAGTCAATTTGCCATTCTGGAGCCTCCCCGATGCCCGAATGACAAAACACTCCGGTTTCTACACGGTCGCCCTTAGGACGCTCCGTGGTTTGACAAGTTTTCCCAGACCGATCTAGGAATTGTTTGGACCTTCCTGAAGAAGGGCCCCTGAATGGAGGATCCAACGTTCGGATAGGGGAACTGGGCTTCGGGAGGGTGGTCATTAGCATACTGCCCGCCATGGGAGCGCTGCCAAAAAAGGCTGCCTCTGGAACTTTTTTGGATCCCGCCTCCTGGGGTCCGGACTCTCCCCTCTTGTGAGGCAGCTATGCAAGGTCTTGGCCTCGTTTGACTTGGGGAAGGGTGCCAGCTCGATTGCCCCGCAACGGGTTGCCCCGACCGTTCTAATGCTAACCATTTGATCTAGACCTTCTCCAAAAATTCCGAAAATTGGGCTATGCGCTGATGATAATTTAGGAATCCAGCTGGCAAAAACTCAGAATTTAGTTTCGTACAATGCATTAATTACGAATTTATGAATGTCTTATCACTGCAAAAGCGCCCCCCGACTTCTAATTGCCACATCGGGAAGAGGACAGGCCCAAAGTCCGTTCGTCAGTTCCCCTTGCTCCGTGTTCTCAACTGCAGCTTCTCGGCCACGTCCCAACTGCAACAGACCAAAACTCGGCCCCCAAAACGCAAGCCCTTCCAGAACCTGGCAACCCACTGTGTTTATGTTTCAGAGGCCCTCTCCTTATCAGATTCGGCTGGGACCTTGCGCCGTGTCTTGACGTGGAGTGGGGCCGTTGACGCCAGAGCATGGACGCTAAAATCCTCCCGGAAGCTGCTTGCCCCAAAAGTCCTCTCCCCAAGGCCCTGGGGACAAACGGGCAATCTCCCGTCTCTGGAACCGTGATTTGGCTCTGCCAATGGACTCAGAACATCGGCGTTGCCCTGCAAACCAAGTTCCGTGGCCAGAAGACCACCCCTCCTCGAAGAAGCGCCAAAGTAGCTCATGTCCAGCACACTCGTAGTCAATTGGCCTAGGATGTGGATGCCGGATACTGCCATGCAGGGTGTGAGTGTTTCTTTCTTTTGCAAAACCGACCTTGTAACTTGCTCCCTAGGGTAATTTTGCTATTCTGGATGGCTTGGCGAAATCGATTTACCATTCTGGAGCCTCCCGGGTGCCCGAACGACAAAACACTCTGGTTTCTACACGGTCGCCCTCTGGATGCTCCGCGGTTTGACAAGTTCTCCCAGACCAATCTAGAAATCTTTTGGACCTTCCCGAAGAAGGGCCTCTGAACGCAGGATCCAACGGTTGGATAGTGGAACCGGGCTCTGGGAGGATGGTTATTAGCGTACTGCCCACCGTGGGAGCGCTGCCAGGAAAGGCTGCCTCGGGAACGTTTTTGGATCCCGCCTCCTGGGGTCCGGAATCTCCCCTCTTGTGAGGCAGCCGTGCAAGGTCCTGGCCTCGTTTGACTTGGGGAATGGTGCAGCTCGGTTGCCCTGCAACGGGCTGCCTCGACCGTTCTAATGCTAACCCTTTGATCTAGACCTTCTCCGAAAATTCCGAAAATTGGGCTGTGCGCTGGTGATAATTTAAGAATCCAGCTGGTAAAAAATCAGAATTTAATTTCGTACAATGCATTAATTACGAATTTATGAATGTCTTGCCACTGCAAAAGCTTCCCCCGACTTCTAATTGCCACATCGGGAGGAGGACAGGCCCAAACTTCGTTCCGTCAGTTCCCCTTGCTCTGTGTTCGAAACCGCATCATCTTGGTCACGTCCCAACTCCCAACTGCAACAGACAAAAACTCGGCCCCCAAAACGCAAACCATTCTAGAACCTAGCAACCCACAGGATTTACGTTTCGGAGGCCCTCTCCTTGTCAGATTCGGCCGGGACCTTGCGCCGTGTCTTGACGTGAGGTGGGGGTGGTGACGCCAGAGCAAGGACCCTAAAATCCCCCCAGAAGCTTCTTGCCCCAAAAGTCCTCTCCCCAAGGCCAAAGCCCTGAGGACGGATGGGCAATCTCCCGTCTCCAGAACCATGATTTGGCTCTGCCAATGGACTCAGAACGTCGACATTGCCCTGCTGACCAAGTTCCGTGGCCAGAAGACCACCCCTCCTCCAAGAAGCGCCAAAGTAGCTCATGTCCAGCACACTCGTAGTCAATTGGTCTGGGATGTGGATGCTAGATACTGCCGTGCAGGGCGTGAGTGTTTCTTTCTTTTACAAAACCGACCTTGTAACTTGCTCCCTGGGGTAATTTCGCCATTCCAGACGACTTGGCGAAGTCGATTTGCCATTCTGTGATAAAATTATGTGTCATGTGATATTTGAGCAGAAGTATAGGTCTTTATACCGTAAATCTGCAAAGACCCAGGGGATTAGTGACTACATCTTGGCTCCCCTGGGCTAAAGTGGATTCATACGAGCATTCATGAGAAGCAGTGGCAGTGAATGCAAGTAAAGGGCATCGAAGTTGAAAAAGGGGCGCTGACTGCATTTGATGTGCTTAAAATCAAAAGTTATGAGCGTATTTCCCCTTCAGCGCACTTATACAGTTCCGCCGTATAAAATACGTGTGGAAAAATTGTGCGCATTAACCTGGTTAGGTTTCAATGGTTCAAAGGATTATTTCTGATGATACGCCTGTGGGATTTTTTATTATGATAGAAGAAGCCAGGATTGGAAAGTGTATCCACCCCTTAACCGCCGGGATTGATGATTATTAAAACGAATAGAGCTATGCGGATGTGACACAGATTAGAGTTGGAATACTGTGGCGATTGCATTGATTCAAATAAATTTTAATATTGGTATCAGAGCTTCAAGGTCTAGTAATCATGACAACCAGATTTGGTGCTAATTTGTTGAATGCAATTGAAGTTTTTAAAGGGGATGGAGGTTTTCAAATCTGGAAGGAGAGCATTAGGAGTGTGCTCGAGTTTGAAAAGTTATGGTATCTCAATTGATGGTAGTGCAGTTGTGAGTGCAGGGGCAACTAGTTCAGGGGGTTCAAGCCTTGCTGCCAGTTCTAGTGCACAGTCTGAAGGTGGTTCAACACCTGCAGTAGTGTCCCATGCAGGGGGAACTTCTGCTAGCTCTGAAGGAGAAGGAGCTAAAATTATGGAAGCTCAAGCCATAATTATGTGCAAGTAGGGACTGCCTTAAAGTTAAAACTTCGAGGTATGAAGCCTAAAGAGATGTGGGACTATCTGATTAAACATTATGAACAAAAGAGTTCCTGACAGATAGATATGTTGGAAAAGGATTTAAGGAAAATGAAGCTTGTTGAAAAAGACAGCCTAACTAATTTTTTAAAAATGTTTGACTCTATTATTGCAGATGTTGAAGGTGCTGGAAATATTTTGAATGAGCAGTATCAGATTTTGGCTTTAGCAAGGTCAGTTTCTCATAATAGCCATTTAGCAACTTTGCTCAGAAATGTAGCTACTTCTAAGGAACATGCTATCAGAATGATGCGCACTGAATTTGAGAAATCTAATGTTGCACAAGAGGAGTCAGAACAATCTGCAGAGGTGTTGTACACTGGTAAGGCAAAGAAGGTTGGTTTTAAAAAAAATTCACAAGGAAAAATAGGGCCTTGCTATTTATGCAATCAGTATGGTCATTTGAAGAATGAATGTCGAAGTAACAGTGAAAAAGAATTGAGGTGTTTTAATTGTGAGGGCAAGGGCCACTTTGCTTTCAATTGCTCAAGTCCTAAAAAGGGAAGGGGTCGTGAGAGATCTGGTGGTTACAGAGGTGGCAGAGGCAGAGGAAGTTTCAGGGGTGGTGCAAGTGTCAATATAATTGAGAAGCATGAAAGTAGTGAAGGAGAGATAGAAGATGACACCTTGGATGTAAGTAAAAACTTAACTTGTAATGTTTCTATATCTTCAAGAAGAAATAATAACAAGTTTGTGGTTATAGATTCAGGAGCAGAGAAAAGTTTGATGTGTGATATGCACATATTAAAAAATTTGGAAAAGAAAGAAGGTCATGTTCAGCTTGGTGATGGAGGCCTAAAAAAAATAGAAGACTCTGGAGTTTTGGAGTTGTTTGATTTGAATGGAAAAACTGTCATGCTGAAAGAGGTTTTATGTGTACCTAGTCTTGTAAGAAATCGTGCATCAATAGTCTTCAGCCGAACATGAATTCAATAGTCCATCATTTTAATCCATTCCTTCCGAATACTCACATTTAGATAAGAACAAATATAATGATAGATTTTCATGATTGCACAAATTGTTCATCATTATATGCATCGAACTCTATAGAGGTATCACTGTATAAAATGTTTAACATCTCCTCACATCCTCTGTGCTTATCCGGATCAACTACTTAATGCCTTAGATGCTGTCACAGATTTCTGATTGCCATGTATTTAGATTGTTCATCATCGACCCAACCCCTTCAAGCATTCCTGCAAGAAATTCATGCAAAGCCCATGAATTGATGATGATGTTATATAAAAGTATCCGTTCACATTTGAAATTTGTGTTTGCCTTTTAGAGACGCCATCAATCAGCCCATTGCAAGTTAGCACATGGGTATAATTGCTTTCTAGCATACATTTTGGAATACATAAACTCATCCATTTTATTTGCATTGCACATGCTTGCATCCATGTTGTAGCAATATCCGCAACCCATTGCACTCTTCCCTTTTAGCAGTTTTCAAGTCTTCCACTTGATTTGCTTCACAGAAATTTTGAATCCGTGAATAAAAGCTAAAAACAGTGAATAGTGCATTGTTGGCCTATCAATTATGCACTATTATTGCATTCTAAAAGCATCTCTCTAGTCCTCTAATGTAATACGAATGGGCATTGTCTATGGTCCTAGGGGCGAGTTTATCTGGCGTCAAGAAAAATGGTCATTTGAGATCATTTTGATTAAAACACATGGCAATTTAGACAGTAATAACAAAACATTTACCATTTAATACGCATTTTTTGAAATAAATGAGACAAAAAATGATCAGAAACCATAACTCTTGATCTTTGTGGGGTTTGAAGTGAGATAGAGGTGGAAGCCAGAGAGAAAATGAATAGAAAAAAGCAAATATGTAGAGTTGAACAAAAATTCCTCTTACCAGGCTCCGAAAAATTGTTAGAGAATAAGTAGGCTCACCTTCTGAGTTGGGAGCGTTGTTGGCCTATCAATTACACACTATTATTGTATTCTACATATGATATTGCAGAATCTTTGAACTCACCTTCTGTGTTTGAAAAAAATATCTAGCTTTAAAAGACCACCTCAATAAAAATTCTTAGACAGAAGATAAGTAGGCTCACCTTCCGAGTTGGGAGCATTGAGGTACCCAACTTATACCCAGCAACGCTGGGCACCGTTACTAGTCTTATATTATAATGTTACTAGTAATGGTGCCCAGCGTTGCTGGGCATAAGCTGAGGGCCTTAAATATTTTGGGTCGCAATGAGAAAAGAATGCCCAAAATATGCTCGCTCTGTAGTTCTTATTTTTGTAATTGTTGTGTGCATATGTAAAGTGAGGCACTCTGTGATATTATAGGTTCTTATTTTAAATATGCACACAACATTCAATATGATATAGCTTAGACCATACCCAGTGTTGCTAGGCAATGTTTGGGCAACAAATACAAATACACCTGTATGAACCTTAGGAATGTTGTTGTTGCCTCTAATAATTTGTTGCCTCAATAGTTTGCCGACAACTATATGACTTGTGTATATGGGCCGCATTGTTCTGCAAGACATGGAAAGGCACACATGGGAGAATTGCATTGGATTCAAATATTTAAAATCTCTAACTTGACATCTATCATGCACCTTGCTTCACAAAGACTTAACATCTCCAGGTATATGCCCTCATACGCTTGGGAAAACTGCATTGGATTAAAATATTTAAAATAGTAATGGTGCCCAGCGTTGCTGGGTATAAGTTGGGTACCTCAATGCTCCCAACTCGGAGGGTGAGTCTACTTATCTTCTGTCTAAGAATTTTTATTACGGTGGTCTTTTAAAGCTAGATACTTTTTCAAACACAGAAGGTGAGCCTTCATTTTTCAAAGATTCTACAATATCATATGTAGAATGCAATAATAGTGTGTAACTGATAGGCCAACAACGCTCCCAACTCGGAAGGTGAGCCTACTTATTCTCTAACAATTTTTCAGAGCCTATGTATTTTCTAGATGCTTTTAGAATGCAATAATAGTGCATAATTGATAGGCTAACAATGCACTATTCAATGTTTTTAGCTTTTATTCACGGATTCAAGATTTCTATAAAGCAGATCAAGTGGAAGACTTGAAAACTGCTAAAAGGGAATAGTGCAATGGGCTGCAGATATTGCTAGAACAGTGATGCAGGCATGTGCAATGCAAATAAAATGGATGAGTTCATGTATTCCAAAATGTATGCTAGAAAGCAATTATACCCATGTGCTAACTTGCAATGGGTTGATTGATGGCGTCTCTAAAAATCATCAATTCATGGGCTTTGCATGACAACTATGTTGTGTAAGCTCGAGAACTCCTTGCTGGAATGCTTGAAGGGGTTGGGTCCATGATGAACAGCCTAAATACATGGCAATCAAAAATCTGTGACAACATCTAATGCATTAAGTAGTTAATCCAGACTAAATGGTATTTAAGCACAGAGGATGTGAAGAGATGTTAACATTTTATACTGTTAACATTTTATACAGTAATACCTCTATAGAGTTTGATGCACATAATGATGAACAATTTGTGCGATCAAGAAAATCTATCATTATATTTGTTCTTATCTAAATGTGAGTATTCGGAAGGAATGGATTAAAATGATGGACTATTGAATTCATGCTCGGCTGAAGACTATTGATGCACAAACAGACAATAGCAACTATGATATATGTGCCTTCAATATCTGGAAACCCAGAGCTTAAGGACCATTCTGGCTTAGCATGTTAGTGTGCTGGAGCAGAAGAAAAAGCAATCTTGGATGGACTAATATACTATTTGCAGCAATCATACTATTAACAGACTATAAGATATCATCTGCTTCATTTCTTCTCTTGGGTCACTTGTTGAGTAGGTCTGTACACTAAATTGGTGAGACAGGATAATTCGTTTCTGATGCATGATCCATGATAAATGTCACAAACAGAATCATTATGGCATACTACACGGTCAAATGGAGAAGGAAATGGCATGTTTGTAGGCTCCATTAATGCAATCGTTATATTCCTTTGTAGCTTCCATTATTATATCATTGCCCCGAGCATTCATCAATGGCTCCGCTGTAAAAACCTGTTGATGTTGCTGCAGCATTATAGAACATACGTCAGTGTGTGAAGTCTCTTACATAATACAATAGGGCAACAATGCATGAATAGAGCACAATGCGTATTAAAACGAAAGAAAATTCGAACTTGAAGCAGGATATCATGGCACTTGCAAGCAGATTGGAGCAGTGAACAAAGGGTCCACCTAGTAAATTGCAAAAAACTTCATAACCAGGGTGCTTTTGTACATTTTAATATGTTAATATAGTAGCTGGAAAGCATCTCTAAAAGAACCTGAAGGCAAATTTACAAATACAAAATGAACTAAACTTCCATGTTGAGATGAGCGAAAGCACAAAACTATAATAGCATGAACTTTGATCTCAATTTTCTGCATTGTTTTTATCATGAATCTATCATCATCATCATGAGAAAGGTAAAAGACACTATCACCTTCTCGAGGAGACAAAAATGCCATGAGGGCAGCAAATATAATCTGCAGGATCAATCTTGAGAGACATGCCAATTACCAAACATCAGATTGTGCACACTGCAAAAGTGACATAAATTGGACCAAAATTATACCCGCGGTGTGTAATGATCTACCTACGAACCCAGAGAACAAAAGTTTTTCCATTTAAAATCAAAAAGTTTGTGCCCTTGAGGAGTTAGCTTCAGATCTGCTTGGAAATCTTATCGTAAAGGCAGCCGCAGCGGTCCAAAATGAAGGGGACCTATGTCCTGCCTCGACTCCTACATCACCTTTCCAACAGAATATGTGTTCCAGAAATATTTGAAAAATTTAAGCACCAACATAAAATTTAAGCACCAACTAATGCAGCTTATGCAGAAATGTTGCTAGAACTTGAAGGAAGAGAAAAGGCTGGAGGAATAAAGCCATATTCTGATCTAGGTATTTATTTGAAGGTCACAATCTTAGCATGTCAATGGCAATAAGACAATATCATCCATCAATCTAAAGCTGTATTTATGAATCTAAAACCTAATAGATAGAAAAAAAAACCAGGATTATTTATTAGGAGGGTTTAAGTCAAGGGTTTAAAGTGTGTAAGATAAGTACCGAAATCAGAAATATTGGTGCGGCCTCACGATGGTTTCCCATTTCCTCGCCCCTCTTCCTTTTTTTTTTTTGGATAGGTCATTTCTAAAAAATAAGAAACTTTTCAGTTCCTTGGATCTCACCCTTCTCCGATCTCGACCCTTTTAGAGGGGCTCTCTTTTCTTCCACATTGAACAAAACATTTAAAAGGATGCAGAAAAAGTTCCGTTTTCAAATTTGAATGGCGTTCCTTCGGATCCGAAGAAAGGAGATTTATTGCGCTTTTCAAGAGAAGGAAAAAGAGATATCATGGTAAATGAAAGGGGGGAAAAAGGAAAAATAGGAAAGGGGAAAAAGAGAGAATGTGAAGAGTTCCCTTCCATGGGAAAATGGAAGGAAAAGGGGCTTTCGGAAAAGGGGAAAAGGTTTCCTCCTTAAGAGAGGGAGAAAAAGGCATGAAAACAAAAAGGCCTCAAAAAGATCAAAACAAAGAGGGAAAAATGAAGAGATAAAGTGGAAAAGAAAAATGCGAGGCATGGAAAAAAAAAAAGAATCTCGCCATTCAAAAGGTTGGGAAAAAAAAGGAAAATGAAGGGGAAAAAAAGGATGGAAAAAATAGGATGAAAAAAAAGCATGGGAAGGAAAATGGAAAGAGAGAATGGCTATAAAAGGCATTGTGAAAGCGAAAACCTTCCCTTTAAAAGCGGTGAATAAAAGAATTTTTTCCTCATGGAAAACAACAATGAAGGGAACACCTTTTCTTATTTTTCCTGCAAGGATTTTAGAGATCTCTCTCTTTTTAAAAAAGGTTTCTTCCTTTTTCTCCTTCTCAAAAAACCAAACTCCCTTTTCCTTTTTTTTGATGGGTTTCCTTCCCTTTTCCCCTTTTCTCCACCCTTCCCATTTTTCTCATGCTCTTTTTTTTTCCTTTTCCCAAGGAAATCTTCTTTTCATTCCCTTTTCTCATTTCCTTTTTTATCCCCTTTTCTTCCACCCTTTTTTTTTTAATGTTTTTCTTCAAATTTTCATTCCTCTTTATCTTATCTCTTTTTTTTCCCATTTTCTTCTTCCTTTTTTTTTTTCTCATGCTTTTTTTTTCCTTTTCCAGCCCCTTTGTCCATTTTTTTTTTTTCCTTCTTTTTTGGAAGATCATTTGATTTCATTCAAAAGGGAAATTTATTGCCCTTTTTCTTTCCTTTCCTTTCCTTTTTCCTTTTTCCCTTTAGGAAAGGGTTTCCTTTTTCCACTTTTGAAAGGGAAAACTCTTTGCTTTTCCCCATGGACCCCTTAGGGAAAGGAGAAAAGGGAGGAAAAGGTTTCTCTTTCAAAAAAGAAAAAAAAGGGAAAAGGACAACTGTTTTGGGAAAGAGGGGAAAAGGGTCTTCCTTTTTCTCTTTTTCTTTTTCAAATTTCCAAAAGCTTATGGGGGTTCTTTCTTTTCCCTTGGAAAAAAGGAAAAGTCCCCTTTCCTTTTTCCTTCAAAAGGAGGAAACGGAAAGAAAAAAAAAAAATCCATCAAAGAAAGGTTCCACCCTTTTTTCCCTTCTCCTGGGAAGGGAGAGCCGGGGGAGTTTTGGAGGGGGGGAGGGAATTCCAAAGGACACCTTTTTTCAGGAAAAGAAAGAAAAAAGGAAAGACCCTCTTCCTTTTCCTTTTTCCTCTTTTCTATTCATGTTTTAGGGTCTCTTTTTTGAGGAAAAGGAAGCCCCTTTTCCCCTTTTTCCATCTCTTTTTCCTTTCTTTTTCCTTTCATGGGAAAAGGGAAATCACCGTTGCCGCTTTCTCCTTCCTCTCGTTTCCCTCTCCTTTTCCCTTTGAGAAAATGGAAAAGGGGAAGAAAAAGGGAACATGGAAAAGAAAAGAGGAAAGGGTGAAAGTGGAAAAAGGGAAGGTAAAAGAGCATGGAAAACAGGAGGAGGAGAAAAGAAAAATGGCGAGAAAAGGCACACAAGGGAGGAAAAGAGTGGGGAAAAGGAGAAGAAGGAAAATAGGCATGGAAAAGGCGAAAAAGAGTAAAAGGTTGAGAAAAAAGGAAGATCCTGGAAATCCTTTTTTTCCTCATTTTTTACCGGGAGGAAAAGGAGCAAATTTTCCCGCTTTTCTTATTTTCCGAGCAAAAGGAAGGGAACCTTTATCAGGAGCTGGGAAGGGGAAGGAAGGGATGGGAAAACAAGGAAACATCGTTTTCCCTTTTTTTTTCCTTTTTTTTGATTTCCCTTTTTCACCTTTCTCCACCTTCCCCATTTTTCTCAATGCTTTCCTTTTTCCCGTTCCTTTTTGGAAAGGGAAAGAGGATAGGCTCATGCCCTTTTGCTTCCCTTTTCCCCATCCTTTTTTTTTAATGTTTTTCTTCCTCTCCCTCCCCCCTCTTCTTCTTTATCTTATGTCTCTTTTCCCATTTTCTTCTTTTATAAAGCTTTTTCCTTTCCTTCCCCCTTTCATCCATTTTTTCCTTTTACTTTTCCTTCTTTTTTTCATCATTTTTGCCTTTCTATTTTTCCGTGATTTTTTCCTCTTTCCCCCTTCCCCTTTCCTTTTCCCTTTCCTTTTTTCCTTTTAAGAGGAAAGGGTAAAGATTCCTTTTTCCACTTTTTTTCTTGCCTTTTTCTTTTCCTTACCCTCTTCCCCAAAAAGGGAAATAGGGCCCTTTTTTTTTTCTTTTCCCTTTTCCCATATCTTTTTTCCTTTTATTTTTTACCCTTTTCCTCGACCCTTTCCCTCTTCGGTTTTCGTAGAAAGGAAAGAGGTCTTTTCCAAAGGGCCTCCTTGTCCTCGTGTTCTTTTTTTCTTTCCCCTTTCCTTTTAGCCTCCCATTTCCTTTTCCTTTTCCTTCTTTTTTTTTAAGGAAGGAAAGAGAAAAATGCCCTTTTCCTCTTTCCTTTCACCCCTTTTTTCCCTTCTCTTTTCCTTTCCATTTTCCCACACCTTTTTTCCGTTCCATTTTTCACCTTTTTTCAAATGCCCATTTCCTTCTTCCCTATTCCCTTTTCCATTTCCTCTTTCATTCCATGTTTCAAGTTCTCTTTTTTAGCGGGCTTTTCCCTTTTTCCTTTTTCCATCTCTTTTTTCCCTTTCTTTTTTTCCTTTCCTCAAGGGAAGAGGAAAATGGTGCCACTTTCTCCTTCCTCTCTCCATTTCCTCTCCTTTTCCTCATGCCCTTTTCCTTTTTAAGCCTCCTTTTTCCTTTTTCCTTCCCTTTGGAAAAGAAGATGCCTTTTTCCCTCACCCTGAAAAGGATCTTCCCTTTTTCCTTAGTCCAGGGGAAAAGTCTTCAAAAAGGGAAAGGTTGCCCTTTTTCTTCCTTTCCTCCTTTCCCTTTTCTTTTAAAGGTTTTGTCCTCCAGGGAGACCTTTTCCTTTTTCATGGTGTCTTTTTCTTCTTTTTCTCCCTTTCTTTTCTTTCCTTTTTTTGGTGGGAAAAAGAAAGGCTTTTTTTTCTTCTCAAAAGGAAAGGAAAAAGCGGGTGCCTTTTGCCTCTCACTTTGCCTTTTTTTCTGTCATTTCCTTTCCTCTTGAAAGATCGAACAAAATGGCAAAAAAGGCATGGGAAAGTGGAAAAGGGTTAAGGGAAATAAAAAGGAAGGAATAAATGCCTTCAAAAGCGAAGGTCGACGATCTCAATCCATTCAATTAGGGTTTGATGCAAGACATCTGGAGAAAACATTTGAGTGCATCCAAAGTAAAATTTGGGGCATAGCCCAAATTGAATGGTCAATGAAAAAGTCCTTATGGGGAAGGGAAAAAAGTGCCGGGGAAAAGCAAGTGGAAAAGAAGAGGATAGGGAAAAGGAAAGGAGAAAAAGGGAAAGGGAAGGGGGAAAGGGGAAAAAGGAAGGAGAAAAAAGGGGAATACAAATGGAGGGAAAAGGAAGGAAAAAGGACATGAGAAAAGGAATGCAATGAAAATTAAAAAAGGAGGGGCAGGAAAAAAGAAAAAGCCATGGGGAAAAAGGGAATAAAAAGAAAAAATAGTGGGAAGGAAAGGGGAAGGGGAAGGGTGGGGAATAAAAAAATGGAAGGGAAAAAAAAGGGGGGAAAGGAAAAAAAAAAGGGAAAGGGATAGCGAAATCAGGAAGAGACTTGGGAAAAAGGGCATGAAAAAAAGGGGGGAAGGGGCGAAAAGGGGAGCCAAGAGGGGAAAAAAGGGAAAAAAAAAACATGAAAAAAGGAGGAAAAATGGCATGGAAAAAAGGAGAAGAAGGAAAGGTTTGGGAAAGGGAAAAGAGGAAGGAAAAAATGATGGAAAACAAAAAGGGAAAAGAAAGAAAGAAAAGAGGAGGGTGAAAGCATGCTGAAAAAATAAATCTAAAAGGGACTTTTTTAGGAGGTAAAACTAAAAAAAAGTACCCGACTGGAGTCTTGAGAACTTGCATAAATGCATAATAAAAAAAAAACAGAGTTAATTACATATTCTAGTCTCTAATGGTATTGTTATCCTTTAATTACTATAGATTAGCATGTTATTGACCTTCAATCAAAAAAAAAATGATTGATTTTAATGGAAAGAAAAAATAAAAACCATGAAAAACTTCCCTATAGGCACTTTTAGTTTCTAAAAGTGGTACCCTTTGTCCTCTTTAACCCGGAAAAAGTTAGGGAAAAAGGGAAAGGGAAATGGGCAATTGAAAAGGGGAAGAGAAAAGGATGGAGAGAAAAAAAATGAAGGGAAGAAGGGGGACTTGGAATTGGAAAGAATGAGGAGGAAGGAAGGAAAAAAAAAGGGGAACAAGAAAAGGAGCAGAGGAGAGAAGGGAATGGAAAAGTGGCATGGGAAAAAAGAGGGGGGAGGGAGGGTGAAATGGAATAGGAAAAAGGGGACAAGGAAAAGGAAAGAAACCGGGAAAAAGGGAAGAGGGAAAGCCAGGAAGAGGGAATTTGAGGAAGGAGGAAGGAAATGGCGGGGAGAAAATGGGAGGGAAAGTTGTAAACAAAAAGAAATGAGAAAAAGGAAAAAAAAAAAAAGGGACGGGGGGGAAGAGGGTCATCTGGAACATGGAAAAAGAAAGAGGAAGAAATGTGTTGAAAAAGGGCATGGGAAGGGGAAAGTCAAAAGGAAATGAAGAAGGGGGAAGTGGGGGGAAAGAAAGGGGAAAAGAAAACGCCAAAATAGAAAGAGGAAAAGGGTGGGAAAATAGGAAAAGAAAAAAAAGGGTGAAAGTGAGGTGAAACCAAATGGCGGAAGGAAATAGAAATGGTGTAGATTACTTTAACAATGGAGTACTTTGGGTTGTTTCTTGCTCTCTTCTCTCATTACTATAATGCATCATTCACATTCTCGGCTTATGCCTAGCAATGCTTTGGGCACCGTTCTAGTAAAAGAAATGATGTTATTACGTAAAATACAACAACAAATAAATGAAGAAAGAAGATAAAACTGAAAGGGTTGAGCAGGCAGATTTAAGTGACTCGACAATGAGTCCCGGAAATTAATTCGGATAAAGTTATTGAGTCCGAAATGGAATCACAGGCTGAACATCAAGAGTTAGAAGTTGACTATGGTACCAAACCCAAGAGAAAAGCCAAAAAGAACCCCGAAGCTTCAGTTTTTGCGATGAAGCTAAACATGTTTTAGAATCACATGGGAGAAATGAAGTTGGAAAAACAAAAGACTTCGGATCATTTTGCACATCTTGGCTCCCACGGGCTAATGAGGATTCATCACGAGCATTCATGAGAAGCGGTGGCGGTGAATGCTGCGTAAAGGGCATCGAAGTTGAAAAAGGGATCTTGTTTCATTTGATGTGCTTAAAATCAAAGTTAAGAGCGTATTCCCCTTCTCTCCGCACTTATCTGATTCTCTCCTTATAAAATATCGTGGAAAAATTGCGCCGTTAACGTGAATTAGGTTTCAATGGTTCAAAAGAATTATTTCTCGATGATACGCTGAGGGATTTTTGATTATGATAGAAGAAGCCGAGGATTGGAAAGTGTATCCACCCCTAAACCACGGGATTGATGATTATTAAAAGCGAATAGAGCTATCTTGGATGTGATACTGATTAGAGTTGGAAGGCCTGGGCGATTGCGGGGGATAGGTTCAATCGTTGCATGCGTTTTATCGGAATAATTATGAATTGTATGATCGGCACATATTTGCCGTATAAAGCGTAAAAATACGACAAAAAAATTCCGGCGTCGGAAGATTTTCAAGCGTCTGTGAAAAATTTCGCCATGTCTGTAAACGATGAAAACCAGCGTCTGCAATTCTTAATATCAGCGTCTGTGAAAATTTTTCCAGCGTCTCCAGCGATCTGAAGGTTTCAGCGTCTGTGAAAAAAAAAAATGTGTTTGTCGTCTGCGGTTTTCATCTGTTTCAGCGTCTGCGAAAAATTCCAGCGTCGCGGCTTTCCGCTTCCTCTTTTCCGTCGCTGCGAAAATTTTTTCCGGCCGGCGAGGTTTTAATACGTTAAATACGTATTTTATTAAAAAATACTAATAAAATACGTATTTTTTGACTTTATACGTCAGGAATTTTAATTTTGTACGTATAGAACCTATCCCTGGGCGATTGCATTGATTCAAATAAATTTTAACATTCTGGAGCCTCCCCGGTGCCCGAATGACAAAACACTCCGGTTTCTACACGGTCACCCTCAGGACGGTCCGCGGATGTTCTACTCCATTTTAGAATTACCAGCAAACAATTGTTATTAGCAATTCCTCTAACAAGTCCGATTCTTCCATTGATTGACATTGTTTGACTTGGGGAAGGGTGCCAACTCGATTGCCCCGCAACGGGCTGCCCCGACCGTTCTAATGCTAACCCTTTGATCTAGACCTTCTCCGAAAATTCCGAAAATTAGGCTATGCGCTGGTGATAATTTAGGAATCCAGCTGGCAAAAACTCAGAATTTAATTTCGTACAATGCATTAATTACGAATTTATGAATGTGTTGTCAATGCAAAAGCCCCCCCTCCCCCTCCCCCCCCCGACTTCTAATTGCCACATCGGGAGGAGGACAGGCCCAAAGTTCGTCAGTTCCTCTTGCTCCACGTTCTCAACCGCAGCTTCTCGGCCACGTCCCAACTGCAACAGACCAAAACTCGGCCCCCAAACGCAAACCCTTCCTGAACCTGGCAACCCACAGGGTTTATGTTTTAGACGCCCTCTCCTTGTCAGATTCGGCCGGGACCTTGCGCCGTGTCTTGACATGGAGTGGGGCTGTTGACGCCAGAGCATGGACCCTAAAATCCCCCCAGAAGTTGCTTGCCCCAACAAGGCCCTAGGGACGGACGGGCAACCTCCCGTCTCCAAAACCGTGATTTGGCTCTGCCAATGCACTCAAAACGTCGGCGTTACCCTCGGACCAAGTTCTGTGGCAAGAACTCCGGTTTCTACACGGTCGCCCTCAGGACGTTCCGCGGTTTGACAAGTTCCCCCAGACCGATCTAGGAGTCTTTTGGACCTTCCCAAAGAAGGGCCCCTGAATGGAGGATCCAACGGTCGGATAAGAGAACCGGGCTCCGGGAGGGTTGTCATTAACTGCCCACCGTGGGAGCGCTGGCAGGAAAGGCTGCCTCGGGAACTTTTTTGGATCCCGCCTCCTGGGGTCCAGACTCTTTTGGAGCCGTGCAAGGTCCTGACCTCGTTAGACTTGGGGAAGGTTGCCAGCTCGGTTACCCCGCAACGGGCTGCCCCGACCATTCTAATACTAACCCTTTGATATAGACCTTCTCCGAAAATTCCAAAAATTGGGCTGTGCGCTGGTGATAATTTAAGAATCCAGCTGGCAAAAAATCAGAATTTAACTTCGTACAATGCATTAATTACGAATTTATGAATGTCTTGCCACTGCAAAAGCGCTCCCCGACTTCTAATTGCCACATCGGGAGGAGGACAGTCCCAAAGTCAGTTCCATGAGTTTCCCTTGCTCCATGTTCTCAACCGCAGCTTCTTGGTCGCGTCCCAACTGCAACAGACCAAAACTCAGCCCCCAAAACGCAAACCCTTCTAGAACCTGGCAACCCACAGGGTTTAGTTTCAGAGGCACTCTCCTTGTCAGATTCGGCCGGGACCTTGCGCCGTGTCTTGACGTGGGGTGGGGGTGTTGACACCAGAGCACGGACCCTAAAATTCCCCCAAAAGTCTTTTTGCGCCGTGTCTTGACGTGGGGTGGGGATTTTGACGCTAGAGCACGGACCCTAAAATCCCCCCGGAAGCTGCTTGCCCCAAAAGTCCTCTCCCCAAGGCCCTGGGGACGGATGGGCAACCTCCCATCTCTGGAACCATGATTTGGCTCTACCAATACTCAGAACGTCGGCATTGCCCTGCGGACCAAGTTTCATGGCCAGAAGACCACCCCTCCTCCAAGAAGCGCCAAAGTAGCTCATGTGCAGCACACTCGTAGTCAATTGGCCTAGGATGTGGATGTCGGATACTGCCGTGCAGGGCGTGAGTGTTTCTTTCTTTTGCAAAACCGACCTTGTAACTTACTCCCTAGGGTAATTTTGCCATTCTAGACGACTTGGCGAAGTCGATTTGGCATTTTGGAGCCTCCCCGGTGCAACGATAAAACACTCACGATATCTACGGTTAAGCCCTCGGGGGCTCTGCCGGTTTGAGAAGTTCCCCCAGATCGATCTAGGAATCTTTTGGACCTTCCCGAAGAAGGGCCTCTGAATGGAGGATCCAACAGTCGGATAGGGGAACCAAGCTCCGAGAGGGTGGTCATTAGCGTACTGCCCACTGGTCCGGACTCTCCCCTCTTGTGAGGCGACGCGTGCAAGGTCCTGGCCTCTTTGACTTGGGGAAGGGTGCCAGCTCGGTTCCCCCGCAATGTGTTGCCCGACCATTCTGATGCTAACCCTTTGATCTAGACCTTCTCCAAAAATTGGGCTGTGCGCTGGTGATAATGTAGGGTTTACATTTTGGAGGCTCTCTCCTTGTCGGTTCGGCCCGAACCTTGCATGCGTGGTCTTAGCGTGGGGTGGGGGTGTTGGCCTTGAGCACGGATCCTAAAATCCCGGGCTTTGCCCCAAAGTCCTCTCCCAAGGCCACGAGGGGCGGACGGGCAACCTCCTCAATCTCGGGCAGGTGATTTGACTCCACGCCAATAGACTTCGAGAATGTCGCGTGCCACCGGACCATGTTCCGTGGCCAGAAGACCACCCCTCCTCCAAGAAGCGCCAAAGTAGCTCATGTCTAGCACACTCGTAGTCAATTGGCCTAGGATGTGGATGCCGGATACTGCCATGCAGGGCGTGAGTGTTTCTTTCTTTTGCAAAACCGACCTTGTAACTTGCTCCTTAGGGTAATTTTGCCATTCCAGATGACTTGACGAAATTGATTTGCCATTCTGCAGCCTCCCCAATGCCCGAATGACAAAACACTCAGGTTTCTACACGGTCTCCCTTAGGACGCTCCGCGGTTTGACGAGTTTCTCCGGACCGATCTTGGAATCGTTTGGACCTTCCTGAAGAAGGGCCCCTGAACTGAGGATCCAACTGTCGGATAGGGGAACCGGGCTCGGGGAGGGTGGTCATTAGCATACTGCCCACCATGGGAGCGCTGCCAGGAAAGGCTGCCTCAGGAACTTTTTTGGATCCCACCATTTGGGGTCTGGACTCTCCCCTCTTGTGAGGCAGCCGTGCAAGGTCCTGGCCTCGTTTGACTTGGGGAAGGGTGCCAGCTCGGTTGCCCCGCAACAGGATGCCCCGACCGTTCCAATGCTAACCCTTTGATCTAGACCTTCTCCGAAAATTGGGCTATCTTGGCACAGTGATGAATTTTTGGTATCCGGTGGCAAAATGCATTAATTACGAGTTTATGAATGTCTTGTCACTTGCAAAAGCCCCCGCGACTTCTAATTGCCAAATCCATTCATCGGTTCCCCATTCTCCGCGTTCTCAAACGTAGCTTCTCTCGCCATGTCCCAAGCGCAGCAGACCAAAAACTTCGGCCCCAAAATGCAAACCCTTCGAGAACACGGAAACCCACGGGGGTTTCGTTTGAGACCCTCTCCTTGTCGGTCCGATTCGGGACCTTTAGGTGTCTTGACGTGGAGTGGGGCTGTTGATGTCAGAGCAAGGACCCTAAAATGCCCCCGGAAGCTGCTTGCCCCAAAAGTCCTCTCCCCAAGGCCACGAGGCGGGGCCGGGCAACCTCCCGCTCGAAGCCGTGATTTGGCTTTGCCAATGGACTCGAAACGTCGGCATTGTCCTGCGGACCAAGTTAAAGTGGCAGAAGACCACCCCTCCTCAAGCGCCAAAGTAGCTCATGTCCGGCCACACTCGCGCGATCAATTGGCCTAGGATGTGTATCTTTTGGATCTTCTTTGTCATGGCGTGAGTGTTTCTTTTTTTTGCAAAACCGACCTTGTAACTTGCTCCCTAGGGTAATTTTGCCATTCCGGACGACTTGGCGAAGTCGATTTGACAATAAAACACTCCGGTTTCTACACGGTCGCCCTCAGGACACTCCGCGGTTTGACAAGTTCCCACGGACCGATCTAGGAATCTTTTGGACCTTCCCAAAGAACGGCGTCTGAACGGAGGATCCAACGGTCAGATAGGGGAACTAGGCTCCTGGGAGGGTGATCATTAGCGTACTGCCCACCGTGGGAGCACTGCCAGGAAAGGCTGCCTCGGGAACGTTTTTGGATCCCGCCTCCTGGGGTCCGGACTCTCCCCTCTTGTGAGGCAGCCCTGCAAGGACCTGACTGCATTCGACTTGGGGAAGGGTACCAGCTCAGTTGTCCCACAACGAGCTGCCCCGACCGTTCTAATGCTACCCTTTGATCTAGACCTTCTCCGAAAATTTCAAAAATTGGGCATTACTGCGCGGTGATAATTTAAGAATCCGGTGGCAAAAATCAGAATTTAATTTAGGTACAATGCATTAATTACGAATTTATGAATGCCTTGCCACTGCAAAAAGCCCCCGACTTCTAATTGCCACATCGGAGGAGGGAGGTCCCCAAACTTCGTTCATCCGGTTCCCCTTGCTCCATGTTCTAAACCCATTATCTTCTGGTCCGCCTCAAGGCCCCAACCGCAAGACCAAAAACTCGGCCCCCAAAACGCCAAACAATTCTAGAACATGGCAACCCACATGGTTTCACGTTTGGGGGCCCTCTCCTTGTCGTGATTTGGACCAGGACCTTGCCCCAAAAAGCTGGAGTGTGTCTTGGCGTGGGCTGGGGGTGGTGGCGCTAGAGCATGGACCCTAAAATCCCCAAAAAGCTGCTTGCCCGAAGTCCTCTCCCCAAGGCTTTGAGGGGCCGGACGGGGCAACTCCCTCTCGAGAACCATGATTTAGCTTCACGCGGTGGACTCGAGCGTCGGCATTGCATTGCGACCAAGTTCCGTGGTGGCGAAGACCACCCTCCTCCAAGAAGCATCAAAGTAACTCATGTCTAGCACACTTTCGTAGTCAATTGGCCTAGGATGTGGATGCTTGGGATCTTTAGCGGTGCGGGGCGTAAGTGTTTATTTCTTTTGCAAAACCCGACCTTGTAACTTACTCCCTAGGGGTAATTTCATCATTCTAGATGACTTGGCAAAGTCGATTTGCCATTCCTGAACCTCCCCGGTGCGAGCGACAAAACACTCCGATTTCTACGATTGGTCCTCGGGGCGCTCCAGCGGTTTGACAAGTTCCCCGGACCCGATCTAGGAATCTATTGGACCTTCCCGAAGAAGGGCCCCTGAATGGAGGATCCAACGGTCGGATAGGGGAACCAGGCTCCGAGAGGGTGGTCATTAGCGTACTACCCATTGGAACGCCGCCAGAAAGGTCTGCCTCGGGGAACTTTTTGGATCCCCGCAATGTGTTGCCCGACCTCCGGGGGTCAGACTCTCCCCCCTCTTGTGGAGGCAGCCGCAAGGTCCACAGCCTCATTTGACTTGGGAAAGGGTGCCAGGCTTTCGGTTGCCCAAGCAATGGTGTGCCCCGACCGTTCTGATGCTAACCCTTTGATCTAGACCTTCTCCGAAAATTGGATTGTGCGCTGGTGAAAATTTAAGAATCCAGCTGGCAAAAATTCAGATTTTAATTTCGTACAATGCATTAATTACGAATTTATGAATGTCTCCAAGAAGCGCCAAAGTAGCTCATGTCTAGCACACACGTAGTCAATTGGCCTAGGATGTGGATGCCGGATACTGTTGTGCAGGGCGTGAGTGTTACTTTCTTTTGCAAAACCGACCTTGTAACTTGCTCCCTAGGGTAATTTCGCCATTCCAGACGACTTGGCGAAGTCGATTTGACAATAAAACACTCCGGTTTCTACATGGTCGCCCTCAGGACGCTCCGCGGTTTGACAAGTTCCCCCAGACCGATCTAGGAGTCTTTTGGACCTTCCTGAAGAAGGGCCCCTGAACTGAGGATCCAACTGTCGGATAGGGGAACCGGGCTCGGGGAGGGTGGTCATCGATATCGCCCCACAGTGGGAGCCTGCCGGGGAAAGGCTGCCTCAGGAAGGGTCCGGACTCTCCCCTCTTGTGAGGCAGCCCGTGCAAGGTCCTGGCCTCGTTTGACTTGGGGAAGGGTGCCAGCACGGTTGTCCCGCAACGGGATGCCCCGACCGTTCTAATGCTAACCCTTTGATCTAGACCTTCTCCGAAAATTCCAGCTGATGATAATTTTGGAATCCAGCTAGCAAAAAATCAGAATTTAATTTCGTACAATGCATTAATTACGAATTTATGAAGCTCGATGCCAAGGAAAAAAAAGCCCTGCTATGGCGATTGGCGATCTCTTTAGCTCTTGGTGATAGCAGTTTTGCAGTTTTGCTCTTGGTGATCTGCGGAGCTTCATCCGATGGTCTCAAGCTTGGGTTTGATCAGAGAACAAATAGGTTAGGGCATCGGCTTGCCCTCGGCTTTCGCATCCTCGGCTTGCCTGTAGGCCTATGCATCGTTGGGAGCAAACGCAGGGTTTGAGCGCTAAAGCAGACCCATATCTGGGAAAACCAACTGCCTAGAATGGGCTGGCTAGCTTCAAATTCGAGCTGTCTAGCTTCAAGCTCGAACAAATTAGCTATCAGAAGACTTTTTAAGTTTTTTGTTCAACGATCTCCAACAATGGGTTTGTGAGATGGTGGATCCGTCTTTGTGGGCAAGAGAGTTGTTATTGGAGGTTGAGTGAAAACAAGAAAGCTTCAGGGTGGTTGTCGTTTGCCTTTGCACAGGGTTTTCGCCACAAACGGCAAGCCAATGGTTGGCCATAATGACTTGCTTCAAACATGTTTGAAATGTCAACTCTACAAATACATATTCATCTTCTCTGTAAATCAGCTACACAGCATATTCTAGCATAGTTACAAACAACCAGAATGATCAGAATGATCTGTACAAAGTTTAAATCACTATTTAAGAAAGATTTGGCTGCCAGATGGCATAGCTGTAGAGTATAATTGTTGGTTACCTTGGATGGACTCATACATTTTCTCTAGAAGCAAGCTACATTTTCTTCATGCATGAAGAGATATGTAAATGAGCCATCAGTTCCCAAAGATTCAGAGAATGAATTAGGGCAACCTGCAAGCTAGACAAATAGATCGGGTGATGGCAAGAGCATAAAAGAATGTTACAATGATAAGCATAGTCTGAAAGGTTCTTCAACAGAGAATGCTAACCTAAAGCATGAAAGTTCAGATGCCGTAAAGAAGGTGCCTATATTATAGTACGATCATACTATGTTGCATACGGTCATGTACAATTACGGCAAGAATAGTCTCTATGCTGAAGGTAAAGATCTGCTGAAGTTTTACCACAGACAAACATGTGCAGAAAATATGGTAGCCGTATTTGGCGAGATGTTTCTTCTTATGGCCTTATTCCTTTGCAATTTTCTTAATGCTTTTTATTTCTTATGGGCATGTTTCAGATCTTAGCCTAATGCACTTAGGTTTGTTTCTTCACAGGCTTGCTCTTCTTCCTTTTTTACATCATGTGCAATTTGGAGATGCTTTGAGTTGCTATGTGTGAAAACCGTAAAGTAATATGTTCCCTTATCTTCTTCTCTTTCCAAACTACAAATGAAGAACAAAAAAAGCTAATATTGTAGGAGATGAGGCCGTAACCATAATCTGTCCTTTTATGGTGCAGTTTGAATCACATTGACTTAACTCTAAAATTATAACAATTCCTAAGTAAGGGTTGTTCATGATATTTGATTAAGCTTCCTTTAATTTCTACTAGTAATGGTGCCCAGCGTTCTTTGGGCAAATGTTACATTTTGTGGATGGAAACCTATTCAATTCGGGACTCATTAACCAAGTTCATCATATCTAGGCTATAAAAAGAGGTTTTATTGCATTTGATAACCTTCCTATCCTTTTTCCTCATTTTCTTACACACTTTCTTTTTTTTCCTTTTCTTATTTTTCCTGCCTTCTCTCTCTTTTTTTTTTTTTTTCTTTTCTTTTTTACCCTCTTCTCCCTCCTCTTTTCCTTCCTTTTCTCCTTCTCATTTTCCTTTCCTTTCCCTTTTTTTGGCTTTTTTTTTCCTTCCCTTTTCACCTTTCTCAACCCTTCCCATTTTTTCTCATGCTCTTTTTTTTTCCTTTCCTTTTTCCCATTTCTTTTCCTTTCTCTTTTCCTTCCCTTTTTCTCATGCCCTTTTGCATTCCTTTTCCCCACTTTTTTTTTATGTTTTCTTCCCTCTCCTCACCCTCTTCTTTTTTATCTCATGTCTCTTTTTTCCCATTTCTTCTTCCTTTTTTTCATGCCTTTTTTCCCTTTCCTTCCCCCTTTCGCCTCCTTTTTCTTTCCCTTTCCTTCTTTTTTTTCTTCATTTCCCACCTTTCCTTTTTTCGTTTCCCTTTTCCTCTTTCCTTCCCCCCTTCATTTTCTCTTTCCCTTTCCCTTTCCCTTTCCCTTTCCTCTTTTCCTTTTTCCTTTTTCCTTTTTCCTTTTTCCTTTTTCCATTCCCTTTTTTCCACTTTTTTCCACTTTTTTTTTTGCCTTTTCTTAGCCTTTCCTACCCTCTTCCTCTTTTTTTCTTTTTCTTTTTCCCTTTCCCTATGCTCTTTTTTTCCTTTATTTTTTACCCTTTCCTCACCCTTTCCCTCTTCCGGTTTTTCAGGCCCTTTTTCCCTTCCTTTTCCATTTTTCCCTCCTTATTCCTCGTGTTCCTTTTCTTTTTTTCCCCTTCGCCTCCCATTTCCTTTTTCCTTTTCCTTCTTTTTTTCATCCTTTTTCTTTTCCATGCCCTTTTCCTCTTTCCTTTTCCACTCTTTTTTTTCTTTCTTTTTCTTTCCATTTTCCCACCTTTTTCCATTCCATTTTTTTTTCCACCTTTTTTCCGTACCCTTTTTCCTCCTTTTCCCACCCTTTCCCCTTTTTTCTTTTCCTCGGTTTCGTGTTCCATATTTTACATTTCTCTTTTGCTTTTCACTTTTCTCTTTTTCCATCTCTTTTTCCCTTTCTTTTTTCCTTTTCCCTCACCCTTTTCCTCTTCGTTACCACTTTCTCCTTCCTCTCTCATTTCCTCTCCCTTTTCCTCATGCCCTTTTCCCTTTTTGCCTCCTTTTCCTTTTCATTCCCTTTCTTTTTTCCATGCCCTTTTTTCCTTCTCTCCATCATTCTTATCTTTCCCTTTTTTTTTCCCATTCCGTCCACCCCTTTCCCCTATTTGTTCTTTTCTTCCTTTTCCTCCCTTCCTTTTCTTTTTCCCTTGATACATCCTCCACCCTTTTCCCTTTTCCTTTTCATAGTATTCCTTTTTCCTTCCTTTTTTTCTCCTTTTCGTTTTTTTTTTCCCTTTTAGTGCTCTTTTTCCTTTCCTTTTCCTTCTCAGTCTTTCCCTTTTACCCGTGCCTTTTTGCCTCTCACTTTGCCCTTTTTCTCTGCCATTTTCCCTTTCCTCTTAAGGATCGAGCATGGCCAATCCACCGATTGGTGAAGTTGTCGCGATAAATCTCGACGCCGAATGCAATCGGGGCGATCTCAACTATCTAAATTAGGGTTTGATTGAAGACATGCGCTAAAACTTTATAATATAAGATTATACAACTGCTTGGGTGTGAGCGATTGGTGCTCTCCCCGATTAACCAATATAGAGGTAATAGCCACGTTTTTTCCTTACATTTGATTGGTTTTTCTTACATTTGATTGGTTAGAATTAAGTAGGGGGTAGATCTTGCCAATAATGAATGAAAAAGGGTTTAGGCGAAGTGGACATTGCCTTCCATTCTGATGCATATGCCTTTGGGTGACATTAAGCCTCTGGTGACTCGTCTTTATAGGGCGAGGGTAAGTCAATTTTTGTTTGCTTATCCTTTAGCCTTACCATCATCTTATCTTATCTTTTATCTTACCATTATTGATTCAATTACCATGATGTGTTTCTCATCCCCATCTATATGAAGCTAAAGATAATTGCTCATGCATATCAAAGGACATGCTCCTAAAGCTGGCTCATAGGCCGATATTAACATCGAAATGATCAATGTCCTTGGAAATATTTCTAAAGTCGCCTAATTAGGCGGGCCATATGATTGTGGGTGGCAAAGACACATTCAAGAGAAATACTGAGGATGCCTCAAAAACTATATAAAAAAATTGTCTGATATTGTAGGTTATTTTCTTTTACTTTTTTAAGTAAAGTTTTCTATTTATTAGATGTGTTTGAGTAATTTACCTTTTTTTTTTTATTTCTTGAGAACAAAAGGATCCCGAATCGCGGTTTTGTTGCCTTTTTGGTATTGATGGGATTGTTAAAAGCGGTTTTGTCGCCTTTTTGGCATTGATGGGGTTGATAAATTCTTAACAATTGGCAAATGCATCTGTCCTAAGGAAATGCGCTCATAAATATGGCCGATTAAATGTATCTCAAGGGAATGCTCATAAATATGGCAAGTCACCGGTTATCTCAAAGGGATCACTCAAAATATTTGATGTGATGCCTCACTATGATATCGTTTCAAAGATCCTACACTTGCAGCATATCACGAGAATCGGATATGGAAAGGAGGTCAGTTGAACTTTTCCGTTGTGGGGGTCATTTCTTGACTAATATTCTCGCGATGCAAAGTGAGGCAAAGTCTCTTTGCATTTCTCTCACATGAGGGTTGATATGCATTTGTCTCATCGCCGATAAATTGTGCGAGATCATGGTGTTATCTTTTTAAATCTGGAATATCAATTGATCCATTATGGTTTCTGACTAGCTTGACACGATCAGGCGTAAGAGCAATGCCAAAGTTTTAAAAACGATTCTCTAGAAGGTAAATAATTGGCATATTACCTATAGTCTGTAATTAATGAATTTAAGTATGATAGTCATTTTTGTCCTTCTTTGCCACTATTCAAGAAGATGAGATGGATGAATCTGGTTTGATGATGACCCATAATTAATATTTACCCCGTAAAGACGCCCAGAGGATAGATGCACAATTTTTGTTGGATATATTTTTTCTTGATAATCGGATATTTGTTGCGAGAATGCAACTTGATGGACTTTTTTTTGTGTAATGTGACAATTCAAGTGATGTTGAAGTGTGCTTGGTGCGGCAACGTCTTCTACCTTTCAATAAAGTGATATTATGAACAATATCTATTAGTTTCTTATATATTGAATATGGCTTTAGGTCATGGCCATTTAGATCAAGATCCCAAGCTTGCCCGCTCATTTGAGCACATCATTTAATGAAGGGCAATCTAATCTTTAATTAAGTAGCAGACATTTTACTTGCAAATGCTCCCATACTATGCTTTTTCATTGTTGTCTTGAACTACCATACCATGCTTTTTTGCATTGTTGTCTTGAACTTCTGATATGGCCGCCGCATCAAGTTTGATCTAATTATGAGTTTGAGCCAAAGTTGGTGGATAAGACGGTAAACGTTCGGTTTATGGTTCTACTATGTTTGTCGGGCATACAAAGATCTATCTATTCACTATGCAATCCATTAGTCTTCAACAACGGAGGAAAAAAGTTGAAACTACATTATGAAGCCATTGTATCTACTATAAAGGAAATGATAGAGAACATGCATTTATTTTTTTCCTGCAAGGGCTGAAATTTGCTAAGCATCACAATATAATAGATGTTGAAATTGCCATTATGCTCCAAAAGAACTGTGTCTACTCTTGCGGATCATTGCCTAGAAGTTATGAATAGTGGGTAAATACAACTTCACATCGTTATTATATTTCAATGGGAAATCTATGTCTATTACTATTACTAGGACAATGTTGACTTCGAATACCTAGGCTATAATGTTTCGTCTTTGACCTTGAATCTAAATCTATGTTTGCAGCAAATGCTACATGGATTACGTACTTTTTAATATGCCATGGCATCTATACTATTGCTATATGATGTAAGAATATATTTATAGGAAGACATGCTCACCTAGACCTTTATCTAAAAATATTGGACTTCATAACCATATAAATTCACCAGCAATATGATGTAAGAATATATTTATAGGAAGACATGCTCATCTAGGCCTTTATGTAAAAATATTGGACTTCATAACCATATAAATTCACCACCTTAAGCTAGCTTTCAGCAAATGCATGGAAAGTTTGGTTATATAAAGGTTACAAAAGTTAGATTATTGTTGCACGATTTCTTTAATTGCGGCCCAAAATATTGACATGCTTTCAACTTATGCCCAGCAACGCTGGGCACAATTACTAGTATGTATAATAAAGCAATAGAACATATATATACTATATAAAGATAGTTGGCGAGATGGAAAGAGTGTTGGGTTGGAAGTGGGAGGTCACGGGTTCAAAACGTGGGCGAAAAAGGAAAAACTTATTTAAAAAAAAAAAAAAACAGACGCGTATTTTTATACGGCGGACCGTATGGGGCGCTGCGTTACTTATACGGCTTCAACTTTCCAAAATAAACACCTCCGAGCACAGCAGCGCCCCTTTCAATTTTTTCGGTGGCCTGTTGTCTTTTCGACCTCGGGAGACGTGCCCCTTAGGGTATTTGGGAGGTGCCCGATCCATTGGAGCCGTTTTTGCCTTTATCCGAACTACCTACAAAAAGTTATAGCCCTTCCAAACTTGGGTCCTCCAGTCACAACTTTTTCCCTCCAATATCGCCCTAAACTTCACAATTTATTACATCCACCTAACACAAAACTAAATCACCAAAAAGTTAAGCAGTCCAACTAGCCTAAACTCCCACTCAACTACCGAACTAACGGGTTAAAGATTTGGTCAGTGCTATGATTCCGGTCAACCAAAATCATGGCTCTGATACCACTGTGACGCTCCCTGAATATATACGGCGCTCCGGACGTATACATACGGGGACTTCCCCCTCCCATGGCAATCAGCTCACCATGAGCAGGGCCCTCCGTCTAACTCGGACCATCTATAGAAAGATGCCCGGGTGAAGGACACGGAGGTGTCATTCGGCCCACGCCTTCAATGGGACTCCTAAGTCGCGGAAGCGTGAATACAAGGGTTAGCACACAGCATAAATCACATATAAATAACCACCACGAAGGGTGGCGCATCCATCCAAATACCAACGGCAAAGAATATGCATCTAAACTAAGAAAACATCCAAACCTCAGGTTCTACCCCGGCTCAGACTCCAGTGAGGATCGACTGACGGTTGGGCCTCAAGAGATCAGCAGACCAAGTCTTGGCATGGCGTTGGCTGGCATAGAACATCGGGCCCTAGGGTTGTCCACTCCATCCGCCCCTCCTGTGCACACTTTGCAGATGGGTCAATTCACGCTATAACCATCATTCAATTAAATTGGGATTATGTCTATTCCAAAATCGCGCCGCATGACACCTTTTTGGGGCATTTATTGGTGTGAAGTTATTTTTTTTAACTTTTACAAAACCATTGTGGATGCTGTATATTTCTTTATTATTTTATATTTTCTTTAAATAAGGACTTAATTGGTTGCAATTAGCAATAATCAAACATATACCATTATAGTGAAAAAGAAGAGTTTTTTTACATTAAAGAGCAGTTTCTTGTTTGTTTACTTCACTAAACGAAAAAAAATGAAGCAAATATTACAACATCATCCTAAGAAATGGTAATGTAGAATATAAAATTACCTTTAATTGCAAGTTTTTAAGATTAATTTAAGTTCAAAATTCATAATATACTAGGCAAATGAGGAGAATATGCCATACAAAACCATAAAAAATGTCATGTAAAATGATAAAAAGAACAACAAGTTTACAAGAAAATGACTAAAGTAGTAGTTTTAAATCGCGCTTGGCGCGATTTAAGAATTGTGAAGAATTCTAAATGTGATATGTTTCTGCTCATCAGAAACCACCAACAACAACAGAAATTTCTCTCATAAAGGGTCATACGCTTGGAAGGATCAAAGCATGCGGTTCCATCTAAAGTACCTATTTAGGTACCATGGAAGCTAAGAGTTATCCTTTCTTATAGGGATAATCCTGATTTTAAACACCGCAAAAGTACAAATAAAATGTCATGAGGAGGGATAATGTTGGAATCCGCGGTTTGCCTAATCGCTTTGAGTTTGGCGATGGCCCCCGTTAATGCATCGCCTATAACCACAACAAAGGCTAACCACCGCGAGTTTGCAGCTCTCCCAGCGCAATTGCAACTACTATGCCCGCTTTAGTGGGCGATCGCATGTAAAACCGCAGATTCGTTTACCTCCAGCTTTGATTGCCCCTTTGTCGCCGCAGATACATTGCAAGACATAGTGTCATAACCCACCACGAACCGAAGCTCCCATATCCTCTTTTCCATCGCTATTGTCCTCAAAACATGTACTGGTCTCCTAGATGCCCCGGCAAAGGTCCTTTGCCGCTTTTATGATCCCCGCTTCTTCCTTCCCATTCACATTTTTCTTCGCTTTTTTTCATTCACATCGAGAAGAAATCTGAAAAGAGTCTCCAATCAGTCAGAAATAAATGCCCGCTGCATCTATGGATATAAGTCTATCAAAAAGCAATGCCGAATAGACCTACTTTACCGATAATTTAGATCGACAGACTTGCAATCCTTCCTTGTGTGCAGAAAAATATCAAAAAGCTGAGAGTTTGAAGATTTGGGGAACTTCACAAGCTTTAACAAATGCCATAGCTGAAGGCCCTTATTACCTACGGTTCCCCTCCCCGCATTATTCAAGCACTAATAGAGACTTCTAAAATCGCTTCCTTAGTTTCTATTCATCATCCAAATTTTGCTCCTCGCAGCTTTAACTGATTGGGGAAATGATTTGGAAGCAAAAGAAATGCAAAATGTGAAGACCCATTGGGGAAAACCTTTATAACCTCGAAGAAGTAGTCGCCGCCGCCATGGATTGACAAAACCAAGTCAAGCATTGTTTCATCAGAGCTCTTTTGCCCCGCACAACAACCAATATCGCCATCAAATTATAAACCCAAAATAACCGTGAACGCATGAAGCCCCGGCGAGAAAAAACCAGAGCGATGTGGCGGTGGAAGCTTATGTGGCATGCCTCACTTAAAAAAGAAAATAACCAGCGCATGAAGCCCCGGCGAGAAAAACAGCCAACAAAACAAAAAGGAAAGAAAGAAAAGGGGAAAAGGCCCACGAGGAAGGGAAAAAAAGGGTGGGAAGAGAGAAAAAGAGGGGGAAAAAGAGACGACGCCGAGACGATTTTGAAACTAAAAACGGGCGACGCTTTTAAAATAGAAAAAAGCTACGTGAAAATGTCCAAAAATAATGACATATTCAAAAGTTCTTGAATGATGGTTCTATGGTTTCGCTTATAGCCTTCCTCGAGACGCAGCTCGAGGCATCACCCCGCCGAGCCTACCTGTGGTTCATGAAGCCCCTATCCGATGAGGCAGGTTAGGGAAGCGCCCCTTCCGTAATCACAAGGGTTCCATGGGTGAGCTAGAGAATACGTCGCGATCAGCGGGACCCCCGCGATCCGCACTCGGACTTTACTCACCCTAAATCTACTCAAAGTGGGGCCCATAATGGTCACACCTCTACACCTGTGGAGTGTCGACTCCATACCCGCCCCCACGCGGACCGGCCATCGCCTAGCCCATCAGGGAGTCTCGTGAGCCTTTATGTTCGTGGCAAGACCCCACCCCCACTTCACCACCGTTCCTTTGTCCGGTGCTAAGCTACCCATAGCGCCTATGACCTGGTGGGCTCTTGTACACAGCCGCTAACTAATGGGAATAATAATGTGGCTCTATCTAGGAGCATACTACAATACATGGGCTCAGAGGTCTCTACCCCCCGTAATCCCCCATCTCCGGAGTGCTAACTAAGCAAAGAACTACTAAACCATCAACCAAAGCACATACAGAGACTAGAGATAAGAATACTCACCATATCAATCAAGGGTTAGCCTAACAGGTAAAGCACAAAGAAAACAAAGAGATAACACACCACAGAGAGGCGCTATGCTATAAATCAACAAAGTAACTCAACCACTAACCACAAATCGGGTCTTGGGCTGCTCCATCTCGACTAACTGAAGGGCGCCCGGCTGGCTGCCTCCTCCTCCATCCCCAATTGCTCCCAATTCGAATTGGGGCACAAAAGCCCTAATTTGGGTGTCCAAAATGGAAACCCTACCTTGCCCAATCGATTTGGGCCAGGTGGCATGTCATAAATTAACTAATTTGGTATTTTAGCCCTTTTTAATATTAGGATAAGCCCTAAATTCGAATTAGGGTTTTGGGTTAGATTTCCACATTTATAATTTAATTATTAACATAGCTAACCTTAGCTTATGAATAATTAATGTGCCATTAATTATTCATAGTGACGCTGTCATGTATTTATACTTAAATATGTGATAAATATGTGGAACGCCACAGGCTCCCCTAACCTAATCGCTGGTTCCGCTGGCCTGGCCTGCTTGGTCGGGCTAGCCTGCTGGTTCCCTATGAAGGCTCGGTTTTGGTCACCTCCTGCTGAGTAGAAAACCCACTTAAGATCCCAACTTGGGTTGGTCATGACTGGTCGTTCCCCTTCCCTCGGGCCCCTCCTAGTTTCCCCCCAGCCCCACCTGGTTGGTTTCGCTGGTCTGGCCTGTTGGTTATCGGCTAGTCGGCTTTGTTCCCCGTGGAAGGCTCCTTAGTTTTGGTCACCTCCTGCTGGTTTCAGCTGGCACTTAGTAGAAAACCCACTTAAGATCCCGACTTGGGTTGGTCATGACTGGTCTGGTTCCCTTCCCTGGCCCCTCCTGCTAGTCGGCCCCCACCGACCTGGTTGGTTCCGCATGGCCTGGCCCGTTGGTCGGCTAGCCTGGCTTTGTTCCCCGTGAAGGCGTCGGTTTTGGTCACCTCCTGCTGGTTTCGCTGGGCACTTAGTAGAAAACCCACTTAAGATCCCAACTTGGGTTGGTCATGGCTGGTCTGCCCTTTCCTCTGGCCATTCCTGGCAGTCGGCCCCCACCGACCGTTGGTTCCATGGTCGGGCCCGTTGGTCGGCTAGTCGGTTGGTTCCCCGTGAAGGCACCTCGGTTTTGGTCACCTCCTGCTGGTTTCGGCTGGGCACTTAGTAGAAAACCCACTTAAGATCCCAACTTGGGTTGGTCATGACTGGTCGGTTCCTTCCCTCGGCCCCTTCGTTAGTCGCCTCCCCAAAACCGGGTTGGTTCCGCTGGTCGCTTTGACTGGCTCCACCGGTTTGGTCACCTCTGGTTTCTTGGCTTGGTCATCCCGTGACTCCACCAAGTTCCTCCTTGGGTTGTGCCCGACCGGGTTGGCTCCTTCCTTCGCACGGGCTGGTTCGGGTCCTGCTTGGCTCGCATTGTTGGTTGGTTGGTGATGCACGCCGTGGTGAGGGAACGCTTGGTCGGGTAGCTTGTCCCTGCTAGCCTGTATGGATAGCTGGTGCGACGGCATCGGGCGCGGGCTTAGCCTTGGCTAGTTGGGCTGGTTGTTGGTTTGAATTAAATGGCTGGTAGCTTCAGCTTCTGCTGGTTCAACGCTTTTGAGCCGGGATGCCCATCGCCCCTGTGAGTGATCTTAGCCGAGGGCTGGTCCGGCTGGTTACCAAAGGCGGCTCCTTGGATCACGATTTGCACTAATTGGTGGTTTTGCTTCCCAACCGGTTGCTCTGGCTTCCCCTTGTCTTGGCTACCGAGTCGCTCACTGAGTCGAGGAGACATGGTGAACTACTTAAACGGTTTTGGGCAAGGTGGGTGGTCCTTGTCGGTGGTGTTGGTCCTTGGCATTCGCTTTGGCCGACGGGGGCTTTGAAGGCCCCCACCAAGACTTTTAGCCGTGAACATGGCCAACACTCTTGCTCGGCTCGACGGCTACTCGATTCGCTGCTTGTTGGGTTGGTCTAGCCAGCTGGTGGCTTTCCTTCCTAAGCATGTAAGACGGGCCGAGCTGGAATGGGTTGCTTGCCCTTGGTCGCTTTTGTTAATCGTGGTCGGGCCCGCTTTCTCGACCCGCTTTGGCTTGTGGGATTTGTGCGGTTCAGATTGAGTTGGAAGTTGGGAAGTGCATTTCACCTTGTTGTTGAGTGCTACAACGGGTCCTCGACTCGCCGGCTGCTCGCCTTCGCGGTTCCAAAGGATTCGGGTTCCTCGGTTTGTGTGCCACACCGCTTGGTGCCCTCCCCGCTGTTTCCGGGTCCTTTGGTTGGCTTTTGGGTGTTGGTTCCTCAATGTTGGAAATTCGCCTCCAGAAACCGATTCGGCCTTCCCTAAACGGGTGGTCGGGGTTGCCAAGGCCCTGCTGGGAATGTGATGTTGGTTTTGGGCTTGGCTCCATCGCGTTCTCCCTCTCGACCCGGGTCCGGCTGGGTTGTCTTTGTGGTGGTGCCTTGCTCGTTTTTCGCTGCCCCATTGGGTCCCGCTTTGGCCTGCTCATGGCGGTTGGTTCCACTCCATAGTGGCAGCTTTGTGGCCTCGCTCGGATTGCCGCTCGCTGTGGTTGGTGGCCCCGCCTCGCCGCAATGCATAGGCCTTGGATGGTTGGAGATGTGCTTTACCCTCTTTGTGTCGGAACGGCGGGCGGAAACTCTTCCACCTACCATGCTGGAGTTCCAGATGCACACAACAAGTTCAAGACGCTCAATGTTCGCCCGACCTAGTCCTCATCATGTGTGTTCCCCGGCCTCCGGGCGCCGCTTGCGGCGCCGGGTTCCGTTCCATTCTTGGACACTCGGCTGGTGCGGTGCATGTCCTTCTCTCCTTTGTCTTTCTTTTGCCGCATGCCACGGGGTCACCTCCCCCACTTCAAGTGTTGGTGCCGTGCGACCATGCCTCCATCGCCTTGCCGCCGCCCCTTTGGGAACGGGCGGAGCCGATGCTGATCGCTCTCGTTGCCCCTCCACCTGTGTGTGGGTGGATGGTCAGTCCTTTATGGAAGCTACCCGGTTGATCCCCGCCAAGAGTCATATGCTTGTCTCAAAGATTAAGCCATGCATGTGTAAGTATAAGCTACCTTGTACCGCGGAAACCGCGAATGGCTCATTAAATCGCTTATAGTTTATTTGATGGTATCTTACTACTTGATAACCGTAGTAATTCTAGAGCTAATAATACGCATCAAGTCCCGACCCATGGAAGGGATGCATTTATCGATAAAAGGCCGATGCAGTTTGCTCGCCACGCCGGGTGACTCATGATAACTAGTCGAATCACACGGCCTTAGCGCCGGCGATATTTCATTCAAATTTCTGCCCTGTCAACTTTCGATGGTAGGATAGTGGCCTACCATGGTGGTGACGGGTGACGGGGAATTAGGGTTCGATGTGGTGTATGGAGTCATAAATGAACCCAAAAAATAACTAGCATGAATATCTATAGAATCAAAGCAGACCACGCAGGCACTAATGCACTCATGCTATCAACCAGGAAACCAGAAGGAGGGTGCAAAATCGGTACTGGGTAGCAGAAATCACCGTCCGGACGCCGCTTACAAGTGCTTAAAATCGGTGTGTTTTAAACACGACGTGCGTGATTGAAGTATTGACATGTAGGGTGCGCGCCCGTCAAATGACAGGCTGAGAGAATCATGAACATGTTTGGTGCCGGAAACATGAATACTCAGAGTCCGCCATATTCCCGATGGCGGCTAACCCATCTTGAATTCAAGCAAAATGGAGGAACTAATTGTTTCCAAGAATTGCCTGAACCGAATTCAACAATTTGCCCTCACCAATTCAAGAAGACACGTAAACCGATAGATGAAACCCACCTCTCCCCGCTCAATTTACGTAGCCATTGATGCAAAGAAGGAAGAGAGATCGAGGCGAGATTGTATGCAAAGAAGGTAGCAATGAAGAAGAATTTCTTCTAAAGATTCGCTTTCAAAGACGAAATAAGAAATTGAGACCGAAAGGACCAAGAGAATAAGAGAAATTTCAGAGAAATTTATGAAGTATTCAACCAAATCAGTACAAATGTTGATGACAATGACAAAGGCCGCATCCTTGACAGCCTTCTTTGAGGGCAAGGGATTTACCAATTGCTTCTATAAAGAAATCTAAGCAAAAGTTACTATGGCCGAGCAAATGGTGAAGAATTTGAAGGAAACAATGCAAGAACATAAGTTTGAGAGGAATTATGACATGCTTCGCGGCAAGGAAGTCCACCCCGATAATGGCAAAGAAGCAGTACAAATGGTGTCAAGCCATTGAATCAAGGTATGGGCTGATTGCTCAAAGATCCCCGTAAAAACAATTTCAAATGCTTTTCAAAGAAGGGTGCAAGCTAACAAAGGGGAAGGACCTTGGTCAATGTTCGTGAAGAGGAAGCGGATGGATAGCATGTTAGATCACAATAGAGAAGTCAAGTATCAAGTTCCTCGACGTAAAATACAAGAGTTTCTCCATACAAGAAAGACGGAGGAAGTATGTATCGAGACAGAATAAAGATGGAACATCCAATTCACCTTCTTGAAGTCAGCCAAGTAAGTATTCATCCTATATTGTAGGGTTCATTATATGTAGCATTTATTTGGCATTCACACGATTTCCCTCAAGTAGCTTGCAATTCTACCTCAGTTTAGAGAGGAGAATCCTCATATCAAAATTGCATTGCGTACTTTTGAGAGGTTGAAACCTAGTTTTGTAAGGAGGATGCGTGAGAGGCATACATGCCGCTGCATTTACCACTTGAAATTTGAATACATCATGCAAGGATTGAACAGCCGAGAAAATCGGGTGGAGTTCATGACAATTGCAACCGCCATCGTGGAGATTTGTGGCCCCGGCCCGTAATGTGCAGCCAAGGAGCATACAATCAAGTGTACCAAAGGATTTATGGAGACAAGTGGTCTGCAAAGAAAGGTGATGATGAGGAGTGGTTTGATCATAACCGCTGATGTTGGCGCGTAAAAAATGTGGGTTGATAGAATTAGAAAATGTCCACAGAAATGGATGGCACGGGTTCAAGATTAGTTAATTGGAAGACATTTGAAAAGCAACCCGTGGACCGTGACGAGAATTCGTGATCCAAGAAAGGCTTTGAGGTACAAACCCTGCCTTGAGATTAGTACGTATGACGTAAGTCCCAAAGAATTTCAAGAGGAAGTGAAGAAGGTAATATCGATTTTTGTTCCACACAATTACATAGCACATTGGCAGCCAATCGCTTTAAACAAGCAGGTGTCATCATTTCCGTAAGATACAATTGTATCTCAAGTATTGACTTTGCGTAAAATTTACAAAGATCAAGATCCGTAATGAGCCCCGCCAATGACCGCATACGCACTCAAGTTTCTATACTTGTTCACATAACATATAGGCATGACAAAAGTGCCGATATTCCTGTTCCGTAAGTGCATGTAAGAAGACCGCCCAAAGAAGAGAAAAAAGAAAATGTAAGGTTGGAGCAGATCGAATAGACTCAACAACGTAGGGAAGATCATAAAAGAGACTCACTTTTACATTTCTGATGATAAAGTGCATGACTCATTATTTGTGGAACACCGCCTACAAAAGCATGTTGCATGGCTTAAGGAACAGAAATAGAGTATGAGAAGCATTGGTTTTGGAGTGATGGTCGCTCATCACAATTCAAGTCGAAAACCTTTTTTTTCTTAGGCGTGTACTTCACAATCAATGACAAGGAAATAGTGTGGAACTACTTTGCCAACGCCATGGTAAAGGTGAACATGATGGTGCAGTGTCAAGTATCAAAAGGTTGCTAAGTAAGGAACAACTCAAACCCAATGGTGTGCAACCGAGGCATGCTAAAGATATTGTAAAATTCTCGCGGTACATATTTCAGCCAGCCTACCACCGATGAAACAGATGAGATCAAAAGATATTTTTGGGAAATTGAACCTCATTTGTGGCAAACATGGAAGAATATGAAATTGAAACACTCAAAGGCACAAAGAAGATTCATCAGACGTGACTGCCAGCCAGGACTAGACCAAACAGCTTGCTCATAGATGCCCGCCATGTTTCTCGCCGCTTTGCATGGATTATAATTGGGACTCCCCGTGATCAATACAGTAGATTTGGAAAGTGGGAGGTAACCGACTTAAAACCGTGGAGTTGAGAAGAAAAAGGAGACTCTTGAACAAGCCAATGAATGGATCAAGATTTGGTAGAGGTAGGTGACAATTTTGCAAAGAATGCCGAGGTAGACAATTCGTGAGGGTGTGGACTTCTACATCCCTCAAGTGCACGTAACCCAAATGCACACTTGAAGATTCATACAAAGATGGATGGGGGCAAAAATTTGGAGTGCATGAGGTTATCTTAAGTGGATTGTATTATCAATTTTTGGGTAATTTCAAGTATATGTTGCTCACTAAACAACCCAAGCCTCCATGCAATGTACCATGTGGTAAGATATCCTAAAATTGATATGGAAAAGTAGAAGGCACGTACATGTACAGTAATTTCACAGAGACCCATGAAAAATTATGGCCAGTCCTCCCAATAACAATGTAATTGTTTGACACTTAACTAAATTGATGTTATTCTTTTCAAGTGATTTGTTGTTCCAAAGACCTAAGCATGTAAGCACATATTTTTATATATATTAACAATAGTGAGGATGCACAAGGGTGGTGTGTGCATGGACACGCATTTCAATTGAAGATTGAATTGTTGTTTATAAGAATGTAGATTTGTGACATTGGAATAAGGTTCAATTATTTATTTTGGTACCATCACTATCCCAACATTCTTGGCAAAATTATATTGTCAAGGCGCTTCCTTTGATGTGACATGTGTCAATTCGAGTAGTCATAATACGAAATATTGCAGCCCGTTACGAAATTAATTGTTCCTGCTGCGGTGAGGTTTATCGCATTACACCGACGCTTTAAGCACAGACTTAAGCAAGAGGCTTCACAAGCTCACGCCCCGCCTACAAGCTCTCCGCCAATTCATCCGCCCGCCAATTCCCTCTCAGACTCCCCAATCCTCCCAATCCTCCCAATCCTCCCATGATGAAGCGAGCACATAGCGAGGGAGCCGAGGTCACCTCAAACGGCGCTTACTAAGCTGCCGAGAGGTGTTCCCTCCACTCTTCCCCGCCCCCGAAGTGCTTGCCGCCTCCCACTCACCGCCTCCTCTCCCCGCCCCACTCCCATCGCCTCCCGCTTGAGGGAGTTCGATTTCGATTCTCATCTTCTCGATTCCTATGAGGAATCGTAAATGAGGAATCGAAATGAATTCAGAGAATATGTCACCGCCGATGCAGGGATGGATAGGCTAAGAAGAAGAAGAGGAAGAGGAAGAGGAAGAGGAAGAAGAGGAAGAGGAAGAGGAAGAGGAAGAGGAAGACGAGGAAGCCGAAGAGGGAGGAGCTCTGTGGCTTTCTTAAAGGTACATGCAAATTTTCATTTGTTTTCTCTTTTCATTTTTTCGCTTGTTTAATCTTCGCTTGTTTAATTTTTCGCTTGTTTCATTTGTTGCGTATGGAGAATGAATGCAGAGCGATGAAGATGAAGAAGACACCCCTTGAAGAAGACCCCCCCTTGAAGAAGACACCCCCTTTGAAGAAGAAGAAGAAGACAACCCCTTGAAGAAGACACCCCTTTGAAGAATACACCGCCTCGTGGCTGTAATTTTGTAAAAATTTTGTAAAATTTTTGTACATTGGCCTAATGGCCTTTTTTTATAAAAATCTTGTTTACCATCAAACTTTGTTGTAACTTTGTTTCTTGTTTCATTGAGATCTCTTCTTCTTCATCTATGAAATGTTATTTTTGTCTATCTATCAAATTTATGAAGTTCGAATTCCCGCGGTAAAATTCATTCAGATTCTCGCTTGAATGTAACAAGGTTTCTAGCTCTTTCATTAGTTTCAAACACTAAGCATTTTAATCACTTTCAAAGCAGCGCTGCTGAGTAAGCACCGAACACACGAAGCACTTATGCAATAAACAGCCTACCTTTAAACAGCTTATATGGCTTAACAATAAGCACCGCACCTTACCCCGCATGACAAGAAGCACATGATGACATTAAGCAACTACATAAAAGTATCTCACATCGAAGACAATAAGCAAGATTCCGCCATTAAGACTCAAACCATAGCACTTGCAGTAATTTTTTTTTAAGCACTTGATAAGTTTTAAGCATCCCTTTCAACAAGATTGAAGTATATATAAACAATATAGCAAAAACTTATAGACAAGTCCGCATTGAACTACATAAACAATATAGCAAAAACATTCTTAAATTAAGATAAAGATGGTACATGAAAAGTGTAGGATTCCTTTGGCCTAAATAAATGACAAACAGTATTAATAATCATGGAGAATGACAAGCCATCACCATAAACCTTCTCCAATTCTCCTTCACAAACCCGCAGAATCGCAATCGCTTTCCGTAAAAGTCTTTCCAAGCATAGCTTCATAATCTTTCTATCCGCCTTAGGCCAAGGCTTGTATCTATGTGTATTCTTCACCAAGAATCCCATTTCTTCCTCGGCCTTGGCCTCGCAGATTTCTTCTATCTTTGGGGTGAGTACCGGTAGCACTTCATCATGGACATCCATCTTGAATGCAAAAATGTACCGCAGAAATTTCCGTGGTTTGCTAAGGTAAGACTTGTACAATGAATCATCAAGAAGCAAAGTCTTACCCGAGAATCTTGGGTATGACTCATTTTTCCCAAGTGGTTTCATCATGACCGACAGCCTGTGTTTGTTAGGGTGGTGAAAACCGGTCTCCGCACACATTTTTCCCGTCCCCCATACAAATTCAAATCTGTCCCTCAACTGACATAGTACTTGCAAAGACATCTTCCACATTGAGAGTTGCATTGATGACCATATACCAACACAACACTTCAGAATAAAGTCTTCAAGAAGAACACCGCTTCGGGTCCAATATCACTTTCTTTCTCGCTAGTGTATGTCATTGTCAATCCCGCCTCCAAGCCGTATGTGTTCATTTGCACCAAATGTTTTACCAACACACCATTTAAATCCAAGACAATGAGTTTATCTTTGGCTGGCAAATCAATATTTAGTACGCTGGAACATCCCTAATACCTACACAACAATGAATTACTACATGAATAAATAGATGAAGATGAAAATGAAAAATGGGTTGAATGTGGAAACCTTTCTCAGATCAACAAAGCAGGATTCTCTCGACCCAAACGTAATGAACCGGTAATCCCACAAAGGAATGCAACAAAAGAAAATCAATAATATTCAATGTTTTAATCAACACTAAGTTGTGGCCTTGCCCAACAATGCCCATACCCCTTCCGTGGTTATTAATGGCAAAGAATCACTTGTTGAAGATCGCTCACCAAACTTGAGGGCCTCGATTCTCCATTTTCTTCGTAACACACACTCGATATGTGTGGTGTCATGATTGAGACCGCTTCCCATCTTTGCATAGCTACTTTGTTCTCTTTCTTGTAGCCCTAACAACTACTTTGCTATCCTCCAGCCTTTTACCCCTTTTGTTCTTCTCGCCTCTTTCCTTCTCGCAAATATTCAGCCAAGTTGCCCCTCATCCGATGGAATTACTCCCTCAACTTCCTTAGGTGCTTCAAAGCAGTACAATCGGTCTCGTTGTTTTTTCCACAACCGGTGCCGTGGTTTACGCCTTTCTTCTATAGCTTCTTGGACAGCCTTTCTTGACCGGTGGTGGTGGTTCTCACAAGGTAATCAAATCACCACAATTGATTGTACTTCTATAGGACTTTGCGTGTGTTGTGCATCTTCAAATGGCACCATTGTCCTTCTTTGAACCCTCAACTAAGAGACCTCAATTGCGTGACGGATTAACACATCCTTTTTGGTGTACTATTTGAAGCACCCGCAACATGGCCAAAACCTAGCTCACAAATACACCCTCGCACCTTTCCGTGGCAACCATGAATACATTGTCCTCCTCTCAACAATGAACAACAAGCTATATGATACTCATGTTGGCAATTCAGCTGCTAAACTTAACCTCAGTAAGCTTTAGTGAATTCCGCATCACATGCCTAACATGTATAAAATGAATCTTCCACTAGCAACTTATCTCAGATAATAGTAGAGATGCTAAATGTTGCAGAGTATCCATTTTCAGCCTTCCACAAATTGTTTATGTAGAAATGCGTAAGTCTCTCGCTTCTTCTTCGAGAACTTTTAACTCCTCCTCAAGTTTGAGTTTACGCTTGACCCGCTTCATTAACGATGTAGGGTTCATTGCTTTTGTACCTTGTTCCCCGTGCTGTTTCCATCCGACACCGCCCAAATCTTTAATTTCTCCTCCAACTCACATGTTGATTGCTTGAACTCCTCCCCGCTTTGTAGCCAAATCATTTGTGGCCTGCCTTTAAACCGCTTTCAAAGCCTTCCAACATCATTTTCTCAGAATTCGAGGCCTTCTCATTGCCTTTCAGCTCACTTCCCACCGCCTGCATTCTTTTGTGATAAGTAAAACTGATTTTCCAATCTCCCTCGATCGATTCTCTAAGGTTTTATGTTTTCATCACATGCACCGACCTCATTTGATCCAAATCGCCACCTTTGGCTTTGCCTTCATTTCAGTTTTCCTAACATGTGCTACAACATCCGCTGCTTTTACTTGTCTATTGTTGTGGTATCTTTGACATTGCACGCCGAAAATGCAAAATTCACTTTTACTTTGGTTCCTCAAAAAGTATTGATCTAGTGTAATTTTCAAACGCAAAAGCAAGGGGCCAGCTTGTTTCTTTACTTTTGTTGTGACAATTTTGTAGATTTTTCGGCAGAGTGTTTCCAACTTCTCTTGAAGATGCTCCTTTGCACAAAGCCATTTTATCTTTCCCTTTGTTCAACTTCTTTGTCCAAACAGTAATCCCAATCTCGATCCGCGGACATTATTTTCCAACCAAGCTTCTTCCTCGGGGCTTCACCCCCATTGCACAGACCTCCTGATGGTGTGGAAAATCATCCGCGCTCCATGCCTCCATCACAACAAGGAAACACCGATCCGAAGCCGCCCTGTGGGGAAAAGGAGGGAGAAGGGCGCGATCGCTTCGACGTCCGGCGAAGTTTCAAAGACTTAAAGTGCTTAAACGCTTCGCCAAAAGTTGTACCCCACTAGCGATTTTACACCCGTGAGGCGCACCTAAGATGAGGGAAGGACATCGGACGCAAATGCTAATCCATGCAACACACTCAAATAAGCAAGCCACAAAACCAAAGAACCCAAAGACACCTACGGACAGAGAGGAACGCCGACACCGTGCAGTGCATCCACGCAACACACCGAAAAGCAGCCACATCAAAGATGGGGGGACACAACCGACTCACCGAGAGGGTTACAAGATATACATCCATGCTCATCCCCAAGAACTCAAGGTCCAATGCATCCATGCATCCAAGAAACTCAATGCTAGATGGGTGTGTAATACTAATCATTCTCCACACCACAACGGACCCTACTGGTCCCATATCCCCAAGGCACGCCATGGGGAATTAAGGAGGAGGGACCAGCCCCTTCAAAGCTACGCCACCAAGCCCCCAAACAGAGGCCACCGAGCCCCAAACCACCCTTAAGGCAGAAAGGGAAAGTGCTAAGGACTAGAGCCAACAATATCCTTTTTTTTTTTTTTTTTTTTCAAAAAGACCAGATACATTATCTTCCTAAAGCATTTTAAAGAGAGGGGGCGCTGGGAGGAGAGGGAGGGAGGAGGAGAGAAGTGGAGAGGGTGATAGCGACAGAGAGAGAGTGAACACGGGGGAGAACGGGGACAAGGGTAGAATCCCACATAGGAGGGGTTTGAACCCCTAACATGATGGCACAAAGGGTGGGTCCTACCCATAGCACCCGGCCATCTTATATACTAAAAATCCCAAGAAAGTCCCAAAACGCCAGGGCTTGTCCCCCCCGGTGAAAGCAAAAAAATAAATTATTATTATTAATTATTATTATTATTATTATTTTTTTTGGGAATTAGGGTTCGATGTGGTGGGTGGAGTCATACCAGAACCCAAATACTACTAGCATGCTATACTGAGGCGTAAGAAGATCGTGAAGCAAACCACAAAGATACGACAAGCATATCCGCATTCTAAAACCGTAAGAGGGCAAGGCCGTATCAAGGGGAGAACATCGATGCATACACACATCCACGCTAAAGACACTTCACCAAAGCAAGCCCGCAAACCAACTAGCAAGCACCCGCATTGCAGAGGAACGCTGAGGCCAAGGGGGCTACCCACGCAACACACCGAAATACCAGAACAAAGGGGAGGGGAGAGGCACCACCACCGAGAGAGGGTTACAAAAGATGCAAAATAACCAAACCACTACCACCCTCACACAGTCCAAAGAATCCATACAAGGCATCCAAAAGCATGAACATAAAAAGCCTCGCATGCTAGATGGTGGAATGATGTAATCATATTCTCCACCAAACCGACCCTACTGGTCCTTTATGCCCTCCTAGGCCTGAGGGGGAGTCAAGAGGAGGGACCCACCCCTTGGCTAAACCGCCACACCTCTACCAAAGAAGAGGGCTACTAGCCCCCACCCTCCCTTAAAGAGGGGGGGGGATTGTGTGAAGGCAAAAGAGCTAGCAAAACCCTTTTTACTTTTTTCAAATTTTTTCAATTTTTTTTCGATTCCTGAGAGGGAGCCTCGAGAGACGGGCTACCACATCCAAGGAAGGCAAAGCAGCGCCAAGAATTACCCAACTCGATACGGGAGGTAGTGACAATAAATAACAATACCGGGCTTCTACAAGTCCGTAATTGGAATGAGTACAATCTAAATCCCTTTAACGAGGATCCATTGAGGGCAAGTCCGGTGCCGCCAGCCCGCAGAATTCCAAACCAATAGCGAGATATTTAAGTTGTTGCGCTTTAAAAGCTCGTGAAGTTGAATCTCGGGTGGGGTGCACGGTCCGTCCTCTGGTGTGTGCACTGGGCATTTCACCCCTTCTAGTTGGCGATGTTGTCCCGGCCTTAATTATTGGGACGCCGAGCCTACACAAGCATTTTGAAAAATTAGAGTGCTCAAAGCAGTGCCTATGCTCAATATGTTAGCATGGAATAACGGACCCCGCTGGCTGACCCGGAGTAATGATTACATTAGGGACGCTTGGGGCATCTCAGATTATCACGTAGGTGAAATACCCGTAAGTATGAAAGACGCAATCCACCGCTGAAAGTTTTGCTAAGGGATAGCCATTAATCAAGAACGAAGTTGGGGGTCATATCTATCGCATACCGTCTCCGTCTCAAATCCATAAACGATGCCGCACTAGTACGGAGCTGACATGACCTCACGACTCTCATGAGAAATCAAAGTTTTAATTCTGGGAGTATGGTCGCGCAAGGTCAAACTTAAAAGGAATTCCGGCGCGTGGGCAACTTCACCAGAGTGGAGTCAAGGCTACCTGGTTCAACATCGGGAAACTTCTACCAGGTCTCGCATAAGGACACGTATTGAGAGCTCTTTGGATTCTATGGGTGGTGGTGCATGGCCGCTCTTAGTTGGTGGTGGAGTGATTTGTTCCGTTAATGGCTAACGACCCAGGACCCTCACCGCTAATTCACGCCGTCTTCTTCTTAGAGGGACTACATTCGCTTCAGCGGATGGAAGTTTGGTAGCACAATAAGTCCGGTGGATGCCCCAGTTCTCGGGTCGCGATGGCCAGCGCTAATCGATGAATTAACGAAGTGTGTGCCCCGGGCCGAAGGTCGGCACTTTTGAAATTTCATCGCGGATGGGATAGATCATTGCGCTGATCTTCAACTAGGAATGGTAAGCTAGTCACTACGCTGATCACGCCCCTCGCAGGGCCACACCTCCCACCGGCCGGCCCGGACGCTGAATGGTCCTATGGATAGCATTGCCTCGGGACGCTTTTATCTACCGCGTGACGAGGTGAAGTTCGAACCCTATCGAGAAGTCAGAATAAGTGTTTCCGTAGGTGAACCTCGCTGGCGATCATTGACACACACGCCTGCAAAACCGCTGAACCGCTTTCTCTTGTCCTCGAAGCCACACCGAGGTGTGGTTTTCAGCCGCCAAGGCTCCTGCAACCGCTGCTACCTTTGGCGTAGGCACCAGGCGTCGGCTCCTTGCCTGGCGTTCGCCCACACGCCGCGTAAAAGGCGGTGGATTGCGCAAGTGTGTTCTCCTCCTCCCGCCTCTGCTCGTGTATGCCATTTTACTATGCCAGAACCTTTGGTGTTCGGGATTGCGTGAGCGACTTCCGGGATTGGCCTACCGCACCTGGACATAGCCAGCATGGATAGTACCACTCAGCTAACGATATCTGGTTTGCCACGATGAAGAACGAAATGCGAGCACGTGATGCGGAATTGGTGTAACTGCAATCATTGAACAATCTTTTGAACGCTAACCATGGCCGGGCTTGTCCCAGGCATGTCCGGCCGGAAGCGCTTCAATCGCCCCTCGCGAGACCGGAATTTTAAGCAAATTGGTCATTCATGGTAAGCACGTGCGGGTTGGAGTGCGAGGACGCAAATGCCGCGATGACCGGCGGGTTGGTTCGCTTTCATTACTTCCCGGCCATGCTGGTTCTGTATGCGTCTCCCCACCGCCGCAACATGTTGCTCGCCGCTAAGGTGTCGACCCCTTGTGTGGCCACCACCAAGAGATCCTCGTGATCGCCACCTCAACAGCTTAAGCATACACATAAGCTTGAAAAGAAACCAACGTGGAGTTCTTAGGTAACCGGCTGGTGGTGGAAGGCCCTATCGAGAATCATGGCGCTGGCGCTATAATTGCAAGGCTCCGAAGGTTCCCGCGACCGTGAGGTTCGAAGTGGACGCCGAGGAGAGCCCTGCCCGACCCCGCCAGCAGAGCCCACCTCCGTCGGGTTGGTGTTTGCAATGCAGCCTTGCGGTGGTGTAAATTCCATCCGCTGGGGTCATCGGGTAAGTAGACCCAGCGGTACCGCTGAGGGAAAGGTGAAAAAGGACTTTGAAAAGAGAGTTGGGTGCGCTTCGGTGGGTCGGGTTAATTGAGGTTGTTGAAAGCCCGCTATGCGCGAATGGCCTACCGGGTCGCCTCTTGCCAACTCTGGTGCTCTACCAACGCGTTGGCTCCTTCGCGATAAAGAGGGACCATGTGACCGACGCATGCCGAGGGCTACTGCTTAGCTGCCACTTCACATTGGCGGCTAGTGCATGCACCAACGTCCCGGACGCTGGCTTGTGGGCTTTATCAAATCTCGCCTTGGAAATGGACCAAGCGAGTCTAACATGCGTATGAAGTTGGTGGTTCAAAACCCGCCTCGGGCGAAAGGAACATGCGAGAGCCTTTAATTGCCGAAGTGCGCACCACATGCGCACCATGACCAGAAAGGTTCAGTGTGAGCATGGCTCTGCTGGGACCAAAGATGGTGAACTTTACCCCAGCATGCAAGGCCGGTGGTACCGGTGGAGGTTTCAGAAAGGCCGCATACCGACGTGCGGTAAATCGCTTGGTCGACCTGGGTAGGGGCTGTAAAGATCAACGTGAACCATTCCCGGTTCCCTCCTGCCGATAGCCGAGCTCTGCTCAAAGTTTTATCAAAGTTAATGATTAGAGGCATCTGGGGAGAAACTCCCCGACCTATTCTCTTTCAAAGTTTGCAATAGGCATACGGAACATTGGAACCCCATCGAATTGGAGCCCAAGTGGGCCATTTTTGCGCGTAATCGGCGCATGCGGATGAACCGAAAGTCGCAAGCTACGCTCAAGTGCTGGGTAACCTAGATCCTGCACAAAGGGTGTTGATTGATTAAGACGCTAGGACGGCATCAGCGGAAGTCGAACCGTAACAACTCACCGGCCAATCAACTAGCTCCCAAAATGATGAATAAGCTGGCCGCATATCGTGGCGGCAAGCGCGAGAGGCCCCGATGAGTAGAGGGCTGGAGTTGTGCTCCGGGCGGAAACTGAAAGTGGAACGCTAACGCGTATCTTGGTGGTAGTAGCAAGTATTCAAATGAGAACTTTGAAGACCGAAGTGGAGAAAGGTTCCATGTGAACAAAGAATTGGACATGGGTTAGTTCCATCCTAAGAGAGATGGGCAATAAGGTGAATGGCTAAATTTGCTCGGCCGACCAAAGGGAACGGGTCAATAGTTCCCGACGCGGGTGGACTTAACGCTTTGGCGCATCCGGAAACGCCATGGGGCCCCTGGGGAAGAGTTCTTTAACGGTCCGATGACCCCAAATCTATGGTTCTAGGAGATAGGGGTCTTTGCCGGCAAAAGCACCGCGAGACGCTTGTTCCATAGTACTTCTACGGCTCATACCGAGACAGAAGCACGCCCTGGCCTGCTAACCCATCGTGCTCAAGGTGAGTTCTAGTCGATGGAACAATGTAAGTGGGAAGCTCCAAAAATGGGATCCGCGAATTTGGGGAAAAGTGGCTCCTCGTAGGTCAGATTAGGGTCTACGGGCGACCCCTCGTAGGTCACATGTTCTGCCGAGTCGCCTCCCCGCCATGGTTCTCCTCGGTACGACCCGCGACGGACGTAGAATGCACTTCCCCTGTTTCCTTGGGGCGCGCAACATTCATCTCGCGCCGAACCGAACCACAAGGGGAATTCGGATCGCTTAATTAAAACAAAGCATTGCGATGGTCCCCGCGATGTTGACGCAGAATGTGATTTCGGCCGGCTCTAAATCGTTAAAGTGAAGAAATTCAACCAAGCTGTAAACGGCTGGAGTAATCCGCACCCTCTTGGTAAATAAATGCCTTCGTCATCTACCTGACGCTTATTAACCAGGACTCTAATCGCCCCTATCTCCATCATTCAGCGGCCACAAATCAAGGGAACTGCTTCGAAAAAATCAGCTGGAAAAGAAGACCCCGCTGAGCTCGGACTCTAGTCCCGGCCAGGAAATGACTTGAGAGGTGTGATAGTGGGAGTTCCACAAGTGAAATTTTAACGTTATTTTACTCTCTACTCCTGCGGTGGAGGAAGGGTCCGCCCCGCAGGTGGTTTATGTCCGCCATATGGCGGTCCGGACGGGCTGAAGACATCGTTCGCGGGAGTTTATTGGCACACGTTAAAAGATAACGCAGATGTCGCAGATGAGCTCAACGGTGAAACGGGGAATCTCGTGGTGGAAATGTGGTAAAAGTTTGATTTTTGCAGATCTTCGCATTTATACAAACCAAATGCGGAAAGCATGGCCTTATCGCATCCTTTAGTTATTCGGAATTTGAAGCCAGAGGTGTAAAAATATATCGTGGATAATCGGGGCTTGTGGCAGCTGCCGCCTACGCTGTTGATCCTTCCTCGGTCGCTCTTCCTAATATTGTGAAGCGCACTACCAGTAAGCGATTGTTCACCCACCAATTGGGGAACGGGTTTAGAATCACCGTGGAGACAAGTTAGTTTTACCCCTACCGATGCACCGTAATGCTAATAGTAATCCAACTTAACGTAGAGGAACCGCTGGACGCATACTGTCATGGCTTGTTAGCCAAGCTACCGCGAGGATTATGACCTAACGCTACTGATAATCGGGTTTGTGGCGTACTAAGCTGCTCATAGCGACGTTGCTTTTGATCCTTCGGATGCTCGCCTTCCCTATCATTGTGAAGCGTAATTCACCACAGCAGTTGGATTGTTCAAGCACCCACCAATAGGGGAAGTCTTGTTGGCTTAGACCGTTGGTAGGTTACCTACCCATGCAATCGCGTCACAATAGTAATCCAACTTAGTACCCAGAGGAACCGCTGATTCGCGATATTCTGGTCATTGGCGCTATTGAAAATCCAGCAATGGGCTACCATGCGTAGGGATTACAGTGATTGAACGCCTCTTAAGCTGTAATCCTTTGCTGGGCGCTATATTTACCTCCCCTGCTGACCACCTAGTGCCTCTGTGTTCCTCGGTACTGCGTGTTCAGGGATGCCTCCCAAGAGGATGGGCTGGTGATACCAAACCACGGAGATAGAACATCCTTATGCACACTTCAAGACAACACCGGTAGCTCGCCGCCACGCATCCGCTGGAGTTCTGGCCTCTGCTCATGGCTGTCCCTCTCCCAGGTACGTGTAGGTTACCATGGTCACAAGCAGAAGGTACAACACCTCCACAGACAGGAGAACGACCATTTGTTCCATGTCTGATGAGAAGACCGATATAGCGATAGGGTACCAATTTCGCCACGTATATCTTGGCTCTGCCACCTATGAAGAACGAACGCAAATGCGATAATGGATGCGGGAATTGCAGAACCTCGCGGAATCATTGGAATCTTTGAATCCAACTTCGTCGGGCTTTGTCGAGGGCATGTCCGGCCGAAGCGCCTAATCGCCCCTCGCCGCGACCGAATAAGCGCCATCATCGGCCCGCGCCGCACCGGAAAAGGGAGGGACGCGACTTCTAAATGCGCCGCGGATCGGCTAAGGTTTGCCCGGTTATCGCTATTTCCTGGCCGCCGTTTAAAGTGTCTCCCCTGCACCGTCATGTTGCTCGTCAAGGTGTCGCCCCTGGTGCGGCTACTCACCCGGCATCTCCTCAGACGCAAGGCCACCCTCACCGAAGCTAAGCATAATACAAGGGAGGAAAGGCTAGAAACCAACAGATTTCTAAATCTGGCCAGCGACCGGAAGGTGCCCATTGAATGCGGGCGCTCGCTATGCACTGTAATCGTAGAAGCCGCCCCGGCATGAACACCGGCTCTAGGTTCTGAAGTGGGACGAGAGGCAGAGAGACTCACGCTCCCACCCTCAAGCACCACCTGTGCAGCGCCTGCTGTTTAAATGCCTCAAGTAGGTGGCAAAATTCCACCCAAGGCCATTGGCAGAGAGACCTGATGATGCAACAAGTAACCGCAGGTGAAAAGGACTTCAGAGCAGCGCGCTTGAAATTACCGGGAGGGAAGCTTAATGAGGTTGCTGCGCGCCCTGCGCGAACGCCTACCGGTTCGCCCGCACCGGTGCCTACCAACGCTGGTTCTCTTCCGTATGATAAAGAGGGACCACCGACCTATTACGGGAAGGTTTGGGTTTGGGCGACGCCACATTGGCTAAGCATGCAACTGTATCCGGGATCGCTGGTTTTGTGGGCTTTCCATTCAACTGGCCTTCGGAAACACCACCCCGCGTCTAACAACATGCGGTGAGTTGGTGGTTCAAAACCGCCTTGGCTTAAAAGCGAAACTCCATGCGGAAGCCTCGTTGTTCTGCGCACCACATGCCCAATCTACGCGATCTTCTCAGGCGGAGGTGAGCATGACTGCTGGGATCCTCGAACTGCGTCTGGTGGTTGCCGTAGAAACTCCTCACAGGTTTCTCAGCTGGATCGACGCGGTAAATGTCGGTCGACTTGGGTATAGCGAAGACTGATCGAACTTCATCTTAGTAACGGTAAGGTTATTGGCGGCGGCGGCGCGGCGTACGGTTCCTCTCCGAAGCTTCCCCGATAGCTGGAGAGTCGCTCAAGTTTTATCTGCAAAATAATGATGCAGAAAACCGACCTAATTTCTCAAACTTTAAATAGGTAAGGCCGTGGCCGCCCTGATTAATTCCTGTACTGAATTGAGCCCGCGGGCCATTTTGGTAAGCGTAACTCGCTAGCGCGAGCAACCAAAGCCGGTTACGCTTTGCGCGCTGGCTATAACGGGATCCCGCACAAAGGTTGATTGATTAAGACAGCTAGGATCTGGGTGGTCACAAGTCGAACTGGCTAAGGAGTGTGTAACAACTCACCCCAATCAACCAGCCCCGAATGGATTACCGGAAGCTGCCGCATATACCCTACCGTCGCGGGTGCGCGCAGGCCTCGGCGAGAGTAGGAGTGGAGGCCCGGGCGCGAGCCCCAGGGAACGGCACCCGCTGCGTATCTTGAGGGTAGCAAGTATTCAAATGAGAACTTTGAAGACCTAAGGCGGAGAAAGGTTCCATGTGAACAAAGAATTGGACATGCGTTTAGTCGAATTCCAAGAGATGCCGGGCAATCCCGCGGTGAATGTCGGCTTACCGGGCCGGACGAAGGGAACAACGGTCAATAGTCCCTAACCTGATGTGGCAGCTGGATCTTCAACGCCATAATCCCAGACGCCGACGGGGTCCCCGAAGAGTTCTCCTCTTTCTTTTTAACTATCCGATGACCTCTCAAATCGGGTTTTGCCGGAGATAGTCTTTGTGGTTAGCAAAGCCCACGCCCATGGTCCCAGGCCATGGAATAATTTATACAAACTATTATTTATTATTTTAAAGACATTTTCAAAAAAATTGGCTAAAAGTTTTAAATGGAAAAATTGGGAAAAAAAAAAAAATAATAATTTTAGCTTTTTTCGATTCCGACCAACCCTAAAGCTCTTTAGCCAAACTAGAAACTAAAAGAGTGAATTGTATTGTTTAGCTAAACTATTGAAACTTTCTTTTAGAATGAATTCTGCTAGTTTTCAGGGGCTAATATCATTCTAGTTTATAAGAAATATATAATTACATTATAAATTAATTTAAGTCAAGGATTTTACCAGTTAGCAATAGTTTAAAATGTTCTCACAAAGAAAAATGACTAAAAAATAAGTGGAAACAATTGAAAAAAAGTATAGTAATTTGCTTAATATTTTCGCTGGCCACAACATAGAAATACCTTGGGATGATGTTAAGCTAGCCGGGCCAAATGCCAGAAAGTATGAGAGAGGAAAAATACGTAGAGCTCTTAGCTAAACCAATGCAAAGTTTTGGGATTAATATCGAAAGGCATAAGCCATTCGCTAATAAGAAATATGACAATTTATTCCCTCTCAACGGGTACTCTGCCCATGAAAATCCCAGCATTGGTCGAAGCACCTTCCGGCCGCATCATAACCCATCGCCTACAAGTAGGAGCAGCCTCTGTATACAAATGTAAGGCAAGCGATCCAGCCGGGAAAAGTGATTGCCTCGGTACGTAAGGGGTTCAAGGCTGACCGTAGGTCGTTGGCTATTACCGCCCGCCCGCATGAAGCAGTTCTCCTCGCACGGGCGCATCTGGAATGTAGGAATGCATCCCCCTCGCGTTCTCCCTAGGCGCTTAACAATCATCTCGCGTAACTGAACCATTGGGTAACCGGCCATTATTGAAACAGCATTGGCGATGTCCCCGGGCGGATATGACGCAATGTGATACCGCTCTAAATGTTGAAGTGAAGAAAAATCAAACCAAGCGCAGCAATACGGCGTAACTGAAACGAAGTACAACAA
>JAJEKV010000150.1:1155507-1178174 GCA_021234155.1 Isoetes taiwanensis | reverse complement strand
ATTTTTTGATCCCACCATTTGGGGCTGTCCGGACTTCCTCCTCTTGTGAGGCAAATGGTAAGGTCCCGGCCTGCTTGACTTGCAAGGGTGCGCCCTTGCCCCGCAACAGATGCCCCACTGCCCAATGCTAACCTTTGATCTAGACCTTCCTCCGAAATCGGGCTAAGGCATTGCGATAATTTTGGTATCCGTGGCAAAATTATTAATTGATGAGTTTAAGGAATGTCTTGTCAACGTTAAAGCGCCTCCGTGACTCTAACTGCCAACCATTCATCGCCTCCCATTCTCCGCTGCTCTCAACCGAGCTTTCCCGCCTATGTCCCAACCGCAATGCATCAAAAACTCGCCCCAAAATGCAACCCTTCCGTAACCTGAAACCACGGGTTACGCCGCTTCGCAGGACCCTCTGTCGATTCACGACCTTGCGTGGTCTTGACGCGGAGTGGCTGCTGATGTCGAGCAAGGACCCCTAAAACTCTGCTTGCCCTAAAAGTCCTCTCCTCATGCCTCGGAGATTTCCCGCAACCTCCCCGCCTCCAGAACCGCGGATTTGGCTTTGCTAATGGACTCCGGGACCACTTTATTGTCTTCGGGCGACCAAGTTCCGCGGGCCAAGACCCCTCCCTCCAAGAAGCCGCCAGTAGCTCTATGTCCAACACACTCAGTCAGCCTGGCCTAGGATGTGGCGTTTGACACCGGCCGTAATGGAGTGTTTTTTTGCAAAACCCAATTATGGTAACTTGCTCCCCTAGGTATTTTGCTGTCTGACGACTTACAGGCCGATTTGACAATAAACACCCTGCTTTTGCATGGTCGCCTCTCAGACACTCATGGGTTTGACAAGTTCCCACGGACCATCTAGGAATCTTTGACCTTCCCAAAGAACGCCTCTCGAACGAGGATCCAACGGTCGATAGGGGAACTAGGCTCCTGAGGGTGATCATTAGCTGCATCGCCCAATCGGGAGCATTCCGCCAGAAAGGCCGCCGGGAACGCTTTTTTGATCCCGCCCTCCGGGGTCCTGGACTTCCCCTCTTTGTGAGGCAGCCCCCTCGGGCAGGGCGACCTCGATCGATTCGGGATTTTTTTTTTAGGGTACCAGCTCAGTGTCCCACAACCAGCTGCCCCGGACCGCTCTAATGCTACCCTTTGATCTAGACCTTCTCCGAAAATTCTCAAAAATTGGCCGCAATCGGTGATAATTTAAGAACCACGGCAAAAATCAGAATTTAATTACAATGCATTAATTACTTTAATTTATGAATGCCTTGCCACCGCAAAAGCGCCTCGACTTCTAATTGCCACATCGGAGGAGGATGGCCCCAAACTTCGCTTCGTCAGCCTCCCTTGCTCCGCCGCTCTAAACCGCAGATTCCTGCACACGCCCCTCAAGGCCCAACCGGCAATGTATCAAAACTCGCCCCCAAAACGCAAAACAACTTTAGAACATGGCAACCCACATGGTTTACGCTTCGAAGCCCTCTCCTTGTCGATTTGACCGACCTTGCGCCCGTCTTGACGCGGGCTGGGGTGGTGACGCCAGAGCATGGACCCTAAAATCCCCAAAAGCTGCTTGCCCTGCAAGTCCCTCCCCAAGGCTTTGAGGACTCGACGGGCAACTCTCTCCGGTAACCATGATTTAGCTCGCCGCTGACCTAACGCCGAGACATTGCATTGCCGCACTGTTCTGCGGGCCGTAAGACCACCCCTCCTCCAAGAAGCATCAAAGTAACTCATGTTCAGCACACCGTAGTCAATTGGCCTAGATGTGGATGCCGGATAGCACGCCGCAGTGTGACGTAAGTGTTTATTTCTTTGCAAAACCGACCTTGTAACTTACTCCCTAGGGTAATTTCATCATTCTAGATGACTTGGCAGTCGATTTGCCATTCGAGCCTTCACCTGTGTCTCTAAACGACAAAACACTGATTTTCTACATCGGTCGCCCTCAGACGCTTCTTCCGCGGCTTTGACAAGTTCCCCCGATCCATCTAGGGAATCTATTGGACCTTCCTTCAAGAAGGGGCCCCTGAATGGAGGGATCCAACGGGCCGGATAGGGGAACCAAAGTTCCCAGAGGGTGGTCATTAGCGCATTACCCATTGGGGAACGCCGCCAGAAAGGTCAGCCGGGAACTTTTTTGGATCCCGCCGGGGTCCGTGACTCCTTCCCCCAGGAGGCATTCCCAAGGTCCCGCCTCATTTGATTTTGGGGTGCCAGCCAGCTGTCCTGGCAATGAAAGGCCCCTGACTGCTCGATGCTAACCCTTTGATCTGTGACCTTCTCCGAAATTGATTGGCAATGAGGAAAATTTAAGAATCCGAACTGCAAAATTCAGATTTTAATTCTCGTAGACAACGCATTAATTACTTAATTTGCGAATGTCTCCAAGAAGTTTTTCTGCAAAGTAGTTTCGCTGTCTAGCACACAATGAGTCAATTGGCTCAGATGTGGATGCCTGGGACACTCTGCCAGCAAAGTGAGTGTTACTTTTCAAACCGACTCAGAATCTGCTCCCTAGGTACTTCGCTTATTCCGCATTTAATTTGGCGAAGTCGATTTTGACAATAAAAACACCGTTTCTACATGGTCGCTTCGACGCCCACAGCCTGACAGAAGTTCCCGCACTGAATCTAGGGAGTCTTTTGACCTTCCTCAAGGGCCCCGAATCCAGAGGATCCAACGGCCGGGGATAGGGGAATCGGCCGCGTGGGAGGGTGGCTACCGCGATAACGCCCACTGTGGAGCTCCCGCCTGTGAAAGGCCTGTGAAGCGGGTCCGGACTCTCCTCTTGGGAGGCAAGCCCGTGGCAGTCCTGGCCTTGCTTGATTTGGGAAGGCGGGTGCCAAAGACGCAAGAAACCCGCACCCGGATGCCCGGACCTGTTTCTAATGCTAACCCTTTGATCTTAATCTTCTCCGAAATTCCAAATTACATAGATAATTTTGAATCCAAAATAGCAAAATCAGAATTTAATTTGCATAAATGCATTACTCACGACTGAGAAGCTCGATGCCGGTGAAAAGCCCTGCCATGGCGTATCATGGTATCTCTTTAGCTTCTTGGTGATAGTGCGCTTTGCGCTTGTTTTTGGTGATTCGCGGAGCTTTCATCCGATGGTCTCAAGCTTGGGTTTGACTGTGAGAACAAATAGGTTAGGGTTCGCTTGCCCTGGCCGTGATCCTCGCTGCCTCGGTAGGCCTATGCATCGCGGGGAGCAACGCAGGTTTGAGCGCAAAGGCACTTTGCTATCCGGGAAAACCAACCGGCCAGAAATGGGTCGGGTTAGCTTCAAATTTTGAGCCGCCTAGCCTAAGCTCGAACAAATTAGCTATCGTAAGATTTTAAGTTTTTGTTCAACCATCTCCAACAATGGGTTTGTGAGATGGTGGATCCGCCTTTTGTGGGCAAGAGAGTTGTTATTGAGGTTGAGTGAAAAACAAGAAAGCTTCGGTGGTGGTTGTCGCTGTGTTTTGCAAATGGTTTCGCCACAAACGCAAAGCCAATGGTTGGCCATAATGACTTGCTTCAAAACATGTTTGAAATGTCAACTCTACAAATACATATTCATCTTCTCAGAATCAGCCTACACAAAGATATTCCTAGCATAGTTACAAAACAACCAGAATGATCAAAATGACCCGGGACAAAAGTTTAAATCACTATTTAAGAAAGATTTGGCTGCCGATGGCATAGCCAGAGTATAATTACAGTTGGTTACCCTTGATGGACTCATACATTTTCTAGAAGCAAGCTACATTTTCTTCATGAAGAGATATGTAAATGAGCCATCAGCCCCAAAGATTCGTGAGAATGAATTAGGCAACCCGCAGTTAGACAAATAGATCGTAGATGGCAAGAGCATAAAAGAATGTTACAATGATAAGCATAGTCCGAAGGTTCTTCAACGAGAATGTTAACCTAAAGCATGAAAGTTCGATGCCGTCAGAAAGAAGGTGCCTATATTATAGTAACATCATAATTATGTTGTATAACCTGTCATGCACAACCACGGGCAAGAATAGTCTCTATGTCAAGGTAAAAGATCCACAAGTTTTACCAATGTATCAAAACATGCGTAAAAATATGGTAGCCGATTTGGCTTAGATGTTTCTTCTATGGCCTTATTCCTTTGCAATTTTCTTTAATGCTTTTTATTTCTAGGGCATGTTTCATCTTAGCCTAATGCATTAGGTTTGTTTCTTCCACAAAGCTTGTTTCTTCCTTTTACATGCGGAGCAATTTGAGGATGCCGGAGGTTATGTGAAACCGTAGTATTGTTGTTCCTTATCTTCTTTCTTTCCAAACTACAAAATGAAGAACAAAAAGCTAATATTGTAGGAGATAGACCGTGAACCATAATCAATGCCTTATGGTGCGCTTTTGAAAACATTGACTTAAATCAAATTATAACATTGGACATGATAACCTTGGTTAATTAATTTTACTAATGGTGCCTGGCAAGGGTTGTTCATGATATTTGGGAACATTTGTGGATGGAAACCTATTCAGCATGGTGCATTAACCAAGACAGTTGGGGAACATTAAGATCCTGATCCGCCTTGATTTTATGGATCTCGCTTTCCTTTTCGCTCTTTTTCCCTTCGATTTCTTTCTTTTCTTTCCTTCCCTTTCTGCCTTTTGCATTCCTTTTCCCACTTTTTTGAGGCGTTTTTCTTCCTCCTCATGCCCTTTCTTTATCTCATGCCCTTTTTTCCCCCACTTTTCCTGGTTTTTTCCTTTCCTTCCCCTTCCTCGCCCCCTTTTCTTTTTCCCTTTCCTTTTTTTCTCATGTCCCCAATTTTTTTTTCCCCCATTTTCTTCCTTCCCCTTTTTTCTCATGGTTTCCCTTTCCCTTTCCTCTCTTTCCTTTTTCATTTTTCCTTTTTCCAAGCATTTTCCATTCCCCTTTTTTTCCACTTTTTCCATCTTTTTTTACTTGTTTTTTTTTCCGAAGTCCCTTTTACCCTCTTCCTTATTTTTTCTTTTCTTAAACATTTCCCTATGCTCTTTTAGAGAGAAAATTTTTAAAAATAAAATAAAATATTTTCCGCTTTTTTAAAGCCTTTTCCCTTTTAAAGCCATTTTCCTCCTTATTCCTCGTGTTCCTTTTCTTCCCTTTCGCCCCCATTTCCTTTTTCCTTTTCCTTCTTTTTTCATCCTTTCTTTTCCATGCTCCTTTTCCTCTCTTTCCTTTCACCTCTTTTTTTTTTCCTTTCTCTTTTTCCTTTCTGACATTTTCCCACACCTTTTTCCTATCATTCCATTTTTTCCACCTTTTCATGCCCCTTTTTCCTCCTTTTCCCACCCTCTCCCCTTTTCCTTCGTATTCCATATTTTCTGCTTCCTCTTTCGCTTTCACTTTTCTCTTTTCCATCTCTTTTCCCCTTTTTTTTTCCTTCCCTCACCCTTTTCCTCTTTCTCAAGTACTTTCTCCTTCCTCTCTCCATTTCCTCTCCTTTTCCTCATATGCCCTTTCCTTTTTTGCTCTCCTTTTCCTCTTTTTTCATTCCCTTTTCTATTTTTCCATGCTCCTTTTTCCTTCTTCCATCATTCTTATCTTCCTTTTTTTCCCTTCCGGCCACCCCTTTCCGTCTTCACCTTTTCCCGCTGCGTCTCTATTTTTCCTTTTCCTCCTCTCCCTTTTCTTTTCCCTTGGTCTCCTCACCCTTTCCCCTTTTCCTTTTATAGTGTGTCCTTTTTTTCCTTCCTTTTTCTCCCTTCGTTTCCTTTTCGTGCTCTTTTCCTTTCCTTTTTCCTTTTCCGATCTCTTCCCTTTTGCCTCTTTACTTTGCCCCTTTCATACTTTGCCATTTTCCCCATTTCCTCCTTAAGAGATCAGAAAGCATTGGGCCAATCCTGTGTGTGAGAAGTTGTGCCAGGCGAAATTGCCTCGAATGCAATCGCATCTATCTCAACTATCTAAATTAGGGTTTGATTGAAGACATACACGCTAAAAACTTTTATAATATAAGATTATGCAACTGCTTGGTGTGAACAAAGTGGGTGCTCTCACAACCAATATAGAGGTAATAGCCATTTTCCTTACATTTTTGATTGGTTTTTCTTACATTTGATTGGTTAGAATTGGGGGTAGATCTTGCCAATGACGTAAAGGGTTTAGGCAAAGGACATTGCCTTCCATTCTGCGCGCATATGCCTTTACTTGACATTCGCCTCCCCGGTCGACTATCACGCCTTTATAGGACGTAAGTCAATTTTTGTTTGTTTATCCTTTAGCCTTTACCATCATCTTATCTTATCTTATCTTACCATTATTGATTCAATACTATGATGTGTTTCTCATCCCCATCTATATGAAGCTAAAAGATAATTGCTCATGCATATCAAAGGACATGCTCCTAAAGCTGGCTCATAGAGGCGTGATTAACATCGAAATGATCAATGTCCTGGAGGTATTTCTAAAGCTGCCCAATTAGATCAGCCATATGATTGTGGTGGCAAAGACATTCAAGAGAAATACAGCATACCAAACTATATAAAAAATTGTCCGACATTGTAGGTTATTTTTTTACTTTTTAGAGTAAAGTTTTCTATTTATTAGATGTTTGAGTAATTTACCTTTTTTTCTTTTATTTCTTGAACGTGGATCCGAATGCGGTTTTGTTGCCTTTTTGGTATTGATGGGATTGTTAAAAAAACGGTTTTGTCGCCTTTTTTGGCATTGATGGGGTTGATAAATTCTTAACAATTGCAAGTATCCGTCCTAAGGAAACAATGCGCCATAAATATGGCCGCAGCTATTCAAGGGAATGCGCCATAAATATGGCAAGTGGCCATCTCTCTGGATCACTAAAAATATTTTTCTGATGTGATGCCTCACCATGATATCGCTTCAAAGACTGCTACACTTGCAAGATAAGTGTGAATCGGATATGGAAAGGGAGGTCGTTGAGCTTTTCCGCTTGTGGGGGTCATTTTGACCAATATTCTCAAGCGGCAAAGTGAGGCAAAGTCTCTTTGCATTTCTCTCACATGAGGGTTGATATGCATTTGTCTCATCGCCTCGAGCAATTGTGCGGCATCACATGGTGTTATCTTTTAAACGGAATAATAATTGATCCATTATGGTTTTACGCCTAGCTTGACACCCATCGGAGGCGCAGAGCAATGCCAAAAGTTTTAAAACGATTTCTAGAAGGTAACAATTGCATACATCCTATAGTCCGAATTAATGAAATTTAAGTATGGATAGCTGGCTTTGTCCTTCTTGCCACCATATTCCTGGAAGATGAGATGGATGAATCTCGGTTTGATGATGTGACCCATAATTAATATTTTACCCCTGGGAAGACGCCAGATAGAGATGCACAATTTTTGTTGGATATTATATTTTCTACAGTTAACGCATATTTGTTGCGTAATGCAACTTGATGGACTTCTTTGTGTATGGACAATTCAAGTGATGTTGAAGTGTGCTTGCGTAACGTCTTTACCTTTCAATAAAGTGATAATATGAACAATATCTATTAGTTTTCTATATATTGAATATGGCTTGTGGTCATGGCCATTTTAGGATCATCCCAAGCTTGTCATTTGAGCACATCATTTAATGAAGGGCAAAATCTTTGAACCCCAGAGTGCACATTTTACTTGCAAATGCTCCTATTACTATGCTTTTTTCATTGTTGTTCGAACTACCATACCATGCTTTTGCATTGTTGTTGTTCGAACCACAAGATGGGCTGCGATCAAGTTTGATCTAATTAAGGAGTTTGAGCCAAAAGTTGTGGATAAGACATTGTCGCCTTCAATTTTATGGTTCTACGCTATGTTTGGTTTCCGGGCATACAAAAGATCTATCTATTCATATACAAATCCATTAGTCTTCAACAACGGAGGAAAAAGTTGAAACTACATTATATAAGCCATTGTATCTACTATAAGGAAATGATAGAGAACATGCATTTATTTTTCTCCTGCAAGGGCTGAAATTTGCTAAGCATCACAATATAATAGATGTTGAAATTGCCATTATGCTCCAAGAAATCGTGTCTACTCTTTTGCCGGATCATTGCCTAGAAAGTTATAATAGTGGGTAAATACAACTTCACATCGTTATTATATTTCAATGGGAAATCTATGTCTATTACTATTACTAGGACAATGTTGACACAATACCTAGGCTATAATGTTTCGTCTTTTGACCTTGAATTTAAATCTATGTTTGCAGCAATGCTACATGGATTACGTACTTTTAATATGCTATGGCATCTATACTATTGCTATATGATGTAAGAATATATTTTTATAGGAAGACATGCTCACCTAGACCTTTATCTAAAAAATATTGGACTTCCTTAAACATATAAATTCACCAGTTTATGATGTAAGAATATATTTATAGGAAGACATGCTCACCTAGGCCTTTATGTAAAATATTGGACTCATAACCATATATAAATTCACCACCTTAAGCTAGCTTTCCAAGAAATAAGTGGAAAAGTTTGGTTATATAAAGGTTACAAAAGTTAGATTATTGTTGCGATTTCTTTTAATTTAACCCAAAAAAATATTGACATGTTTCAACTTATGCCCGAAAGCCGGCACAATTACTAGTATGTATAATAAAGCAATAGAACATATATATACTATATAGGAATAGTTGGCGAGATGGAAAGAGGTTGGAGTTGGAAGTGGGAGTATCCTTGGGTTCCAAAACGTGGGCGAAAAGGAAAAACTTATTTAAAAAAAAATGACACGGTATTTTGCTCAATAAAGGGCCAGAGTATGGAAGTATGCGTTATAATGACTTCAACTTTTCCAAAATAAACACCTCCGAGAACGCGGTACTTCAATTTTTTTCTAAGGTGTTTTGTTGTCTTTTTTTACCTTCGGAGGCGGTACTTATAGGGTATTTGGAGGAGGTTCGATCATTGAGCCGTTTTGCCTTATCCTAACTACCTACAAAAAGTTATAGCCCTTCCAAACTTGGGTCCTCCGGTCACAACTTTTTCCCTCCAATATGAAAACCTAAACTTCACAATTTGTACATCCACCTAACACAAAACTAAATCACCAAAAGTTAAGCAACCAACTAGCCTAAACTCCCACTCAACTACCGAACTAACGGGTTAAAGATTTGGTCGCTATGATTCCACAACCAAAATCATGGCCACGATACTTAATCCAGATAACCCCCCAATATATACGGGCCCCTGACGTATACATACGGGGGACTTCCTCCCATGGCAATCGACTCATGAGTGGCCCCTCCGGGTCTAACTCCTGGACCATCTATAGAAAGATGCCCGGTGAAGGACACCTGAGGTGTCATTCGCCCACGCCTTCAATGGGACTCTAAAAGTCGGCGTGAATACAAGGAAGCTTAGCACATAAATCACATATAAATAACCACCACCACGTATGGGTGGCGATCCATCCAAAATACCAACGGCAAAGAATATGCATCTAAACTAAGAAAAACATCCAAACCTCGGGTTCTACCCCGGCTCGGACTCGGTGGGATCGACCGACGGTTGGGCCTCAAGAGATCAGCAGACCAAGTCTTGGCATGGCGCTAATCGGCATAGAACATCTGGGCCCTAGGGTTGTCCACTCCATCCCGCCCCTCACACTTTGGCACATGGGATAGGTCAATTCACGCTATAACCATCATTCAATTAAATTGGGATTATGTCTATTCCAAAATCGCCAAGATGACACCTTTTGGGGCATTTATTGGTGTGAAGTTATTTTTAACTTTTACAAAACCATTGTGGATCTTTGATATTTCTTTATTATTTTATATTTTCTTTAAATAAGGACTTAATTGGTTGCAATTAGCAATAATCAAACATATACCATTATAGTGAAAAGAAGAGTTTTTTACATTAAAGAGGTTCTTGTTTGTTTACTTCACTAAACGAAAAAATGAAGCAAATATTACAACATCATCCTAAGAAATGGTAATGTAGAATATAAAATTACCTTTAATTGCAAGTTTTTAAGATTAATTTAAGTTCAAAATTCATAATATACTAGGGCAAATGAGGAGAATATGCCATACAAAACCATAAAATGTCATGTAAAATGATAAAAAGAACAACAAGTTTACAAAGAAAATGACTAAAGTAGTAGTTTAAATCGGCTTGGTAGCGATTTAAGAATTGTGAAGAATTCTAAATGTGATATGTTTCTGCTCATGAAACCACCAACAACAACAGAAATTTCTCCTCGCTTTAAGGATCATGCATGGAAGCTAAGAGTTCCTTTCGGCCATGCTTTCCATGGAAAGTAAGAGTTCCTTTCAAAAACTATAATCCCAAGCTAAAATGCCGCAATAAAAAATGTCATGAGGGAGGTCCATTTATTTGTTGGAATCCATTACTCGCCCATGCTTTGAGTTTTGGAAAGATGGCCCCCGTTAATACATCGTCTATAACCACAAGGATTGCCAAATCCGAATCGTGTTTGCAGCTCTCCCGGTAGCCCACCGCTGAACTTTACTATGCCCCCGTTTAGCTGGCCTATAACCACAACAAAGGATCGTTTGCATGTAAACCTGCGGATTCGCTTTTACCTCGGTTTGATTGCCCCTTTGATTGCCCTTTGCGGCCGATACATTTACAAGACATAGTGTCATAACCCACCAATGAACCGAAGCTCCCATATCCTCTTTTCCATCGCTATTGTCCTCAAAAAACATGTAATACTCCTAGATGCCCGGCGGTGTCCTTTTGCCGCTTTATGATCCTGCTCTTCCCTTCCCATTCATTTTTCTTCGTTTTTCATTCACATCAGGAGAAGAAATCTGGAAAAGAGTCTCCAATCAGTCAAAATAAAATGCCCAAATACATCTATGGATATAAGTCTATCAAAAGCAATGCGAATAGACCTACTTACCGATAATTTGGATCGACAGACTTGGTAATCCCTTCCTTGTGTGCGAAAAATATCAAAAAGCTTTAGAGTTTGAAGATTTGGGAACTTCAATGTTTTTTAACAAATGCCATAGCTGAAAGGTCTTATTACCTACGGTTCCTCCTGTGATTATTCAAGCACTAATAGAGACTTCTAAAATCGTTTTCTTAGTTCTATTCATCATCCAAATTGCTCCTTCTCGCAGCTTTAAATGGATTGGGGAAATGATTTGAAGCAAAGAAATGCAAAATGTGAAGACCCATTACTGGGGAAAACCTTATAACCCTCGAGAAGAAGTAGTCGCTGCTCGCCATGGATTGACAAAACCAAGTCACAGATTGCTCTTATCGCAAGACTCTTGCCCCAGCACAACCAATATCACCATCAAATTATAAAACCCAAACAAACTGAGCGCCTGAAGTTACCCTAGAGAAAACCAGAAGCGATGTGGCGAGGGAAATATGTAGATACCCCCCGCGAAAAAAAAAACAACCGGCGCATGAAGCTTCCGAAGAGAAAAACAACAACAAAACAAAAAAGGAAAGAAAGAAAAGGGGGAAAAGGCCCAAGGAGGAAGGGAAAAAAAAGGGTGGGAAGAGAGAAAAAGAGGGGGGAAAAAGAGACGACGAAAGACGCATTTGAAACTAAAACCTTTTAAAATAGAAAAAAGCCGGCTTAAAAATGTCCAAAATAATGACATATTCCGAAAGTTCTTGAATGATGGTTCTATGGCTTCTCGCTATAGCCTTCCCGAGGAGCCAGGCTCGAGGCATCCCTTGAGCCTACTCCTGGTCTTCATGAAAGCCCCGTCCGATGAGGCCCGTTAGGGTTAAGCGTCCCCTTCCCGGAATCACGGTGGTTCCATGGGTGAGCTAGAGAATACGCAGCCAGCATCAGCGACCCCCGCGATCCGTGCCCGACTTTACTCACCTAAATCTACTCAAAGTACAAAGGCATACCACAGGTCCTCTACACCTGGGAGTGTCGCACCATACCCGCCCCCTCGGACCGGCTATCGCCTAGCCCACTGTAGGAGTCTCGGGGAGCCTTTTATGTTCTGCAAGACCCCACCCCCCTTCACCACCGTGTTCCTTGTTCGGTGCTAAGCCAGGTCCATAGCTTCTATGACCCGGTGGGCTCTTGCACACAGCCGCAACTAATGGGAATAATGGGGGCTCTATCTAGGAGCATACTACAATACATGGGCTCAGAGGTCTCTACCCCCCGTAATCCCCCATCTCCGGAGTGCTAACTAAGCAAAGAACTACTAAACCATCAACCAAAGCACATACAGAGACTAGAGATAAGAATACTCACCATATCAATCAAGGGTTAGCCTAACAGGTAAAGCACAAAGAAAACAAAGAGATAACACACCACAGAGAGGCGCTATGCTATAAATCAACAAAGTAACCTACTGACTAACCGTCAAATCGGTCTTGGGCTGCTCCATCTCGACTAACTGAAGGGCGCCTGGCTGCTGCTCCTCCTCCTCCATCCCCAATTGCTCCCAATTCGAATTGGGGCACAAAAGCCCTAATTTGGGTGTCCAAAATGGAAACCCTACCTTGCCCAATCGATTTGGGCCAGGTGGCATGTCATAAATTAACTAATTTGGTATTTTAGCCCTTTTTAATATTAGGATAAGCCCTAAATTCGAATTAGGGTTTTGGGTTAGATTTCCACATTTATAATTTAATTATTAACATAGCTAACCTTAGCTTATGAATAATTAATGTGCCATTAATTATTCATAGTGACGTGTCATGTATTTATACTTAAATATGCGTATAAATATGTGGAACGTCACAGTCGGCTCCCTAACCGACCGGTTGGTTCCGTTGGTCGGTCTGGTTGGTCGGCTAGTCGGTTGGTTCCCTATGAAGGCTCCTCGGTTTTGGTCACCTCCGGTTGAGTAGAAAACCCACTTAAGATCCCAACTTGGGTTGGTCATGACTGGTCGGTTCCCCTTCCCTCGATCCCTCCGTTGATCGGCCCCCGCCCCCACCGGTTGGTTTTGGATGGTCGGTCTGGTTGGTCGGCTAGTCGGCTTGTTCCCTGTGAAGGCTCCTTAGTTTTGGTCACCTCCGGTTGGTTTCAGCTGGGCACTTAGTAGAAAACCCACTTAAGATCCCGACTTGGGTTGGTCATGACTGGTCGGTTCCCCTTCCCTCGGTCCCTCCTCCTAGTGGCTCCCCCACCCGACCCGGTTGGTTCCGTTAATCGGTCCCGTTGGTCGGCTAGTCGGTTTGTTCCCCGTGAAGGCAGGTCGGTTTTGGTCACCTCCGGTTGGTTTGGCCGGGCACTTAGTAGAAAACCCACTTAAGATCCCAACTTGGGTTGGTCATGGCTGGTCGGTTCCTTTCTCGGTCATTCGGTTAGTCGGCTCCCCAACCGACCGGTTGGTTCCGTTGGTCGGCCTGGGTTGGTCGGCTAGTCGGTTGGTTCCCTCGTGAAGGCACCTCGGTTTTGGTCACCTCCGGTTGGTTTTGCCTCGGGCACTTAGTAGAAAACCCACTTAAGATCCCAACTTGGGTTGGTCATGACTGGTCGGTTCCCTTCCCTCGGTCCCTTCGGTTAGTCACCTCCCAATGACCGGTTGGTTCCGTTGGTCGCTTTGGTAGCTCCACCGGTTTGGTCACCTCTGGTTTCTTGGCTTGGTCATCCCGGTGACTGACTCAAGTTCCTCCTTGGGTTGTGCCCGATGGTTGGCTCCTTCCTTCGCACGGTTGGTTCGGTCCTGCTTTGGCTCGCATTGTTGGTTGGTTGGTGATGTGCACGCTGTCGGTGAGGGAACGTTTGGTCGGTAGCTTGTCCCGGTTAGCCTGGCGGATAGTCGGCTGGCATCGGCGGGCTTAGCCTTGGCTAGTTGGGCTGGGCTGGTTGTTGGTTTGAATTAAATGGCTGGTAGCTTCGCTCGGTTGGTTCAACGCTTTTGAGCTGGGATCGCCATCGCTCCGGTAGTGATCTTAGCCGAGGGCTGGTCTGGGCTGGTTACCACATGGCGGGCTCGGTGATCACGATTTGCACTAATTGGTGGTTTTGCTTCCCAACCGGGTTGCTCGGCTTCCCTTGTCTTACACGGAGTCGTTCCACGAGTCGGAGGAGACATGGTGAACTACTGAAAACGGTTTTGGGCAAGGTGGGTGGTCCCTTTGCGGGTGGTGTTGGTCCTTGGCATTCTTTTGGCTCGGCGGGGCCTTGGCGTCGACCAAGACTTTTAGCCGTGAACATGGCCAACACTCTTGCTCGGCTCGGCGGCTACTCGGGGACCCGGTTGCTTGTTGGGTTGGTCTAGCCGAGTTGGTGGCTTTCCTTCCCAAGCATGTAAGACGGGCCGAGCTGGAATGGGTTGCTTGCCCTTGGTCGTTTTGGCTAATGCGTGTGCGGGCCCGTTCTTGGACCCGCCTTGGCTTGTGGGATTTGTGCGTGTTCAGATTGAGTTGGAAGTTGGGAAGTGCATTTCACCTTGTTGTTGAGTGCTACAACGTGGGTCCCTGACTTCGCGTCGTGCTGCGCCAGTGTTCCAAAGGATTGGTTCCTCGGGTTTGTGTGCCACACCGGCTTGGTGCCCTCCGTTGTTTCCGTCACCTTTGGTTGGCTTTGGGTGTTGGTTCCTCAATGTTGGAAATTCGGCCTCGATGTCCGATCTGCCTCCCGGGAAGCGGGGGTCGGAAAGGTTGCCAAGGCCTGTTGGGAATGTGATGTTGGTTTTGGGCTTGGCTCCATCGGTACCCTCCCTCTCCGGACCCGTCCGGTTGGGTTGTCTTTGTGGTGGTGCCTTGCTCGTGTTTCTGTTGCCCCATTGGGTCCCGTTTGGCTCGTTCATGGCGGTTGGTTCCACTCCATAGTGGCAGCTTTGTGGCCTCGTTCTGGATTGCCGGGCTCGTTGTGGTTGGTGGCCCCCGCTCCTCCCCGCAATGCATAGGCCTTGGATGGTTGGAGATGTGCTTTTACCCTCTTTGTGTGTCGGGAATCGGCGGAAACTCTTCCACCTACCATCTTTGGAGTTCCGGATGCACACAACAAGTTCAAGGCGTTCAATGTTCGGCTCGACCTAGTCCTCATCATGTGTGTTCCCCGGCCTCCGGCGTCGTTTGGTGGCGCTGTTCGGTTCCATTCTTGGACACTTTCGGTTGGTGCGGTGCATGTCCTTCTCTCCTTTGTCTTTCTTTGTTTGTTGGCCCGGGCCGACCTCCCACTTCAAGTGTTGGTGCAGGCGACCATGCCTCCATCGTCTTGCCGCCGGCCCCTTTGGGAACGGCGGAGCCGATGCTGATCGTTCCCTCTCGTTTGTGCCCCTCCCACCCGGTGTGGGTGGATGGCTGTCCCTTTATGGAAGCTACCTGGTTGATCCTGCCAGTAGTCATATGCTTGTCTCAAAGATTAAGCCATGCATGTGTAAGTATAAGCTACCTTGTACTGTGAAACTGCGAATGGCTCATTAAATCAGTTATAGTTTATTTGATGGTATCTTACTACTTGGATAACCGTAGTAATTCTAGAGCTAATACGTGCATCAAGTCCCGACCCATGGAAGGGATGCATTTATCAGATAAAAGGCCGATGCAGGTTTGCCTGCTCACGCGGTGACTCATGATAACTAGTCGAATCACACGGCCTTAGCGCCGGCGATATTTCATTCAAATTTCTGCCCTGTCAACTTTCGATGGTAGGATAGTGGCCTACCATGGTGGTGACGGGTGACGGGGAATTAGGGTTCGATGTGGTGTATGGAGTCATAAATGAACCCAAAAAATAACTAGCATGAATATCTATAGAATCAAAGCAGACCACGCAGGCACTAATGCACTCATGCTATCAACCAGGAAACCAGAAGGAGGGTGCAAAATCGGTACTGGGTAGCAGAAATCACCGTCCGGACGCCGCTTACAAGTGCTTAAAATCGGTGTGTTTTAAACACGACGTGCGTGATTGAAGTATTGACATGTAGGGTGCGCGCCCGTCAAATGACAGGCTGAGAGAATCATGAACATGTTTGGTGCCGGAAACATGAATGCCTGTAGCCCGCCATATTCCTGGATGGCGGGCTAACCCATCTTGAATTCAAGCAAAATGGAGGAACTAATTGTTTCCAAGAATTGCCTGAACCGAAATTCAACAATTTGCCCTCACCAATTCAAGAAGACCGTAAATCGGGATAGATTTTAAACCCAATTCCTCTCCCCGCTCAATTTACTGAGAGCCATTGATGCAAAGCAAGGAAGAGAGATCAGAGGCCGGATTGTATGCAAAGAAGGTAGCAATGAAGAAGAATTTCTTCTAAAGATTCGCCTTCAAAGACGAATAAGAAATTGAGACCGAAAGACCGTGAGAATAAGAGAAATTTCAGGAGAAATTTATGAAGTATTCAACCAAATCAGTACAAATGTTGATGACAATGACAAAGGCCGCATCCTTGACAGTCTTCTTTGGAGGGCAAGGGATTTACCAATTGCTTCTATAAAGAAATCTAAGCAGGTTACTATGGCCGAGCAAATGGTGAAGAATTTGAAGGAAACAATGCAAGAACATAAGTTTGAGAGGAATTATGACATGCCGTGCAAGGAAGTCCACCGATAATGGCAGCAAGAAGAGTACAAATGGTGTGCAAGCCATTGAATCAAGCGAGTGGCAGATTGCTTTCGGCATCCCCGGAAAAACAATTTCAAATGCTTTTCAAAGAAGGGTGCAAGCTAACAAAGGGAAGGACCTTGGTCAATGTTCGTGAAGAGGAAGCGGATGGATAGCATGTTAGATCACAATAGAGAAGTCATTATCAAGTTCGACCCGGAAAATACAAGAGTTTCTCCATACAAGAAAGACGTGAGGAAGTATGTATCGAGGAGATGGGAATAAAGATGGAACATCCAATTCACCTTCTTGAAGTCAGCCAAGTAAGTATTCATCCTATATTGTAGGGTTCATTATATGTAGCATTTATTTGGCATTCACACGATTTCCCTGCAGTTGCAATTCTACCTCAGGTTTAGAGAGGAGAATCCTCATATCAAAATTGCATTCTGCGTACTTTTGAGAGGTTGAAACCTAGTTTTGTAAGGAGGATGCGTGAGAGGCATACATGCCGTTGCATTTACCACTTGAAATTTGAATACATCATGCAAGGATTGAACAGTCGAGAAAATCGGGTGGAGTTCATGACAATTGCAACCTGCCATCGGTGAGATTTGTGGCCCTGGCCCGAAATGTGCAGCCAAGGAGCATACAATCAAGTGTACCAAATGATTTATGGAGACAAGTGGTCTACAAACAAAGGTGATGATGAGGAGTGGTTTGATCATAACCGCTTGATGTTGGCGTGTAAAAAATGTGGGTTGGATAGAATTAGAAAATGTCCACAGGAAATGGATGGCACGGGTTCAAGATTAGTTAATTGGAAGACATTTGAAAAGCAACACAGGGACCAGGACGAGAATTGTGGATCCAAGAAAGGCTTTGAGGTACAAACCTGTCTTGAGATTAGTACGAGATGATGAAGTCCCAAAGAATTTCAAGAGGAAGTGAAGAAGGTAATATCAGATTTTGTTCCACACAATTACATAGCACATTGGCGAGCCAATCGGTTTTAAACAAATGTGTGTCATCATTTCCGAAGATACAATTGTATCCATTATTGACTTTGCAGAAAATTACGGATCAAGATCCGAATGAGCCCCAAATCAATGACCGCATACGTACCAAGTTTCTATACTTGTTCACATAACATATAGGCATGACAAAAAGTGCCGATATTCCCTGTTCTCCCCGTACAGAAGAAGACCGTCCAAAGAAGAGAAAAAGGAAAAAGGTTGGAGCAGATCAGGAATAGACTCAACAACAGTAGGAAGATCATAAAAGAGACTCACTTTTACATTTCTGATGATAAAGTGCATGACTCATTATTTGTGGAACACCGCCTACAAAAGCATGTTGCATGGCTTAAGGAATGGAAATAGAGTATGAGAAGCATTGGTTTTGGAGTGATGGCTGCTCATCACAATTCAAGTCGAAAACCTTTTTTTTCTTAGGCGGGTACTTCACAATCAATGACAAGGAAATAGTGTGGAACTACTTTGCCACTGCTCATGGTAAAGGTGAACATGATGGTGCAGGTGCTGTTATCAAAAGGTTGCTAAGTAAGGAACAACTCAAACCCAATGGTGTGCAACCGAGGGCATGCTAAAGATATTGTAAAATTTACGTGGTACATATTTCAAATAGCCTACCAACCGATGAAACGGATGAGATCAAAAGATATTTTGGGAAATTGAACCTCTTTGTTGTGGCAAACATGGAAGAATATGAAATTGAAACACTCAAAGGCACAAAGAAGATTCAACATGTGTCGGACACATCGCCAGGACTAGACCAAAACAGGCTTGCTCATAGATGCCCCGCCATGTTTTACCTTTCTTTTGCATGGATTATAATTGGGACTCCCGCATCAATACAGGTAGATTTGGAAAGTGGGAGGTAACTGACTTAAAACCGTGGAGTTGAGAAGAAAAAGGAGACTCTTGAACAAGCCAATGAATGGATCAAGAATTTGGTAGATGTAGGTGACAATTTTGCGGTGAATCTTTGAGGTAGACAATTCGGGGTGTGGACTTCTACATCCTCAAGTGCACAACCCAAATGCACACTTGAAGATTCATACAAAGATGGATGGGGGCAAAATTTGGAGTGCATGAGGTTATCTTAAGTGGATTGTATTATCAATTCTTGGGTAATTTCAAGTATATGTTGCTCACTAAACAACCCAAGCCTCCATGCATGACCATGTGGTAAGATATCCTAAAATTGATATGGAAAAAGTAGAAGGCAGACATGTGCTGAGAATTTCACAGAGACCCATGAAAAATTATGGCCAGCCTCCCAATAACAATGTAATTGTTTGACACTTAACGAAATTGATGTTATTCTTTTCAAGTGATTTGTTGTTCCAAAGACCTAAGCATGTAAGCACATATTTTTATATATATATAACAATAGTGAGGATGCACAAGGGTGGTGTGCATGGACACGCATGCCAATTGAAGATTGAATTGTTGTTTATAAGAATGTAGATTTGTGACATTGGAATAAGCTTCAATTATTTATTTTGGTACCATCACTATCCCAACATTCTTGGCAAAATTATATTGTCAAAGCGTTTCCTTGATGTGACATGTGTCAATTCGGTAGTCATAAAAATATTGCAGCCTGATTCTGAATTAATTGTTCCGTGTGAGGTTTATCGTACACCGGCGCCCTAAGCACGGAGACTTAGCGTGAGGGCGCCCACAAGCTCACGCTCCTTCTACAAGCTCTCCGCCAATTCATCCGCCCACAATTCCTCCTCCGCACTCCGCCAATCCTCCCAATCCTCCCAATCCTCCCACGTAAGCGAGCACATAGCGGGGCCCGGTCACCTCAAACGGGCGCACTGGCGTCGAAGAGGTGTTCCCTCCCTCTTCCGCCTCTGCTTGGAAGTGCTTGCTGCCTCCCCCACTCTCTGCCTCCTCCCCTCCCACTAGAATATCTCGCCTCCCGGTTTGAGGAGTCTGGTCCAGATTCCTCATCTTAACGATTCCTATGAGAATCGAACCCCAGAAAATGAGGAATCTAGAAATGAATTAGAGGAATATGTCACCGCCCGTGATCTGCGGGATGGATAGGCTAAGAAGAAGAAGAGGAAGAGGAAGAGGAAGAAGAGGAAGAGGGAAGAGGAAGAGGAAGAAGGGAAGAGGAAGACGAGGAAGCCGACTTGGAGGAGCTCGGGGGCTTTCCTTAAAGGTACATGCAAATTTTCATTTGTTTTCTCATTTTCATTTTTTCGTTTGTTTAATCTTCGTTTGTTTAATTTTTTCGTTTGTTTCATTTGTTGCGATGGAGAATGAATGCGTGGAGCGTATGAAGATGAAGAAGACACCCCCCTTGAAGAAGACACCCCCTTGATGAAGAAGACAACCCCCTTTGAAGAAGACACCCCTTTGAAGAATACACCGCCTCGGGGCCAAAATTTTGTAAAAATTTTGTAAAAATTTTGTACATTGGCCTAATGGCCTTTTTTTTATAAAAAATCTTGTTTACCATCAAACTTTGTTGTAACTTTGTTTCTTGTTTCATTGAGATCTCTTCTTCTTCATCTATGAAATGTTATTTTTGTCTATCTATCAAATTTATGAAGTTCGAATTCCTGTGCAGTCCATTCAGATTCTGCTTGAATGTAACAGTGCTCTAGCTCTTTCATTAGTTTCAAACACTAAGCATTTTAATCACTTTCAGCAGTGCCAGTGAGTAAGCACTGGAACACACAAGCACTTATGCAATGAACAGCTACCTTTAAACAGTTATATGGCTTAACAATAAGCACTGCACCTTACCTGCATGACAGTAAGCACATGATGACATTAAGCAACTACATAAAAGTATCTGTCACTGCAAGACAATAAGCAGTATCTGCCATTAAGACTCAAACCATAGCACTTGCAGGCAATTTTTTTTTTAAGCACTTGATAAGTTTTAAGCATCCCTTTCAGTCAGCATTGAAGTATATATAAACAATATAGCAAAAACTTATAGACAAGTCTGCATTGAACTACATAAACAATATAGCAAAAACATTCTTAAATTAAGATAAAGATGGTACATGAAAAGTGTAGGATTCCTTGGCCTAAATAAATGACAAACAGACCAATAATCATGGAGAATGACAAGCGTCATCACCATAAACCTTCTCCAATTCCTCCTTCACAAACCTGCAGAACTGCAACTGTTTTCCAGAAAGTCTTTCCAAGCATAGCTTCATAATCTTTCTATCTGTCTTAGGCCAAGGCTTGTATCTATGTGTATTCTTCACCAGTAACTTCATTTCTTCCTCAGTCTTGGCCTGCAGTATTTCTTCTATCTTTGGGGTGAGTACTGGTAGCACTTCATCATGGACATCCATCTTGAATGCAGGTACCCGCAGAAATTTCCAGGGTTTGCTAAGGTAAGACTTGTACAATGAATCATCAAGAAGCAAAGTCTTACCCGAGTATATTTTCCCAAGTGGCTTCATCATGACTGGACAGCCAGGTTTGTTAGGGTGGTGAACTGGTCTGCACACATTTTTCCTGTCCCCATACAAATTCAAATCTGTCCCTCAAATCTGGACATAGTACTTGCAGCACATCTTCCACATTGGAGAGTTGCATTGATGACCATATACCAACACAACACTTCTGTAACAAAGTCTTCAAGAAGAACACTGCTTCTGGTCTGAATATCACTTTCTTTCTGCTAGTGTATGTCATTGTCAATCCTGCTTCCAAGCGTATGTGTTCATTTGCACCAAATGTTTTTACCAACACACCATTTAAATCCAAGACAATGAGTTTATCTTTGGCTGGCAAATCAATATTTAGTACGTTGGAACATCCTGAATACCTACACAACAGGAATTACTACATGAATAAATAGATGAAGATGAAAATGAAAAATGGGTTGAATGTGGAAACCTTTCTGTATCAACAGCAGGATTCTCTGACCTAACAGAATGAACTGGTAATCCTACAGTGAATGCAACAAAAGAAAATCAATAATATTCAATGTTTTAATCAACACTAAGTTGTGGCCTTGCCCAACAATGCCCATACCCCCTTTCCAGGGTTATTAATGGCAGCAATCACTTGTTGAAGATCAGGCTCACCTGAAACTTGAGGGCCTCATTCTGCATTTTCTTCAGAACACACACTTCGATATGTGTGGTGTCATGATTGAGACTGCTTCCTGCATCTTTTGCATAGCTACTTCTTGTTCTCTTTCTTGTAGCCTGAACAACTACTTTGCTATCCTCCAGCTTACCCCTCTTTGTTCTTCTGCCCTTTCCTTTCTGCAAATATTCAGCCAAGTTGCCCTCATCCGATGGAATTACTCCCTCAACTTCCGTAGGTGCTTCAGTGTGTACAATCGGGTCTGTTGTTTTTTCCACAACTGGTGCTGTGTTTACAGCTTCTTCTATAGCTTCTTGGACAGCTTCTTGGACTGGTGGTGGTGGTTCTGCTGTTGCAATCAAATCAGTCACAATTGATTGTACTCCTATAGGACTTTGCAGGTGTTGTGCATCTTCAAATGGCGCCATTGTCCTTCTTTGAACCCTCAACGGTGAGACCTCAATTGCAGGACGGATTAACACATCCTTTTTTGGTGTACTATTTGAAGCACCTGCAACATGGCCAAAACCTAGCTCGTCAAATACACCCTCTGGCACCTTTCCAGGGCAACCATGAATACATTGTCCTCCTCTCAACAATGAACAACAAGCTATATGATACTCATGTTGGCAATTCAGTGCTAAACTTAACCTGTAAGCTTTAGTGAATTCCAGACCACATGCCGAACATGTATAAAATGAATCTTCCACTAGCAACTTATCTCGTATAATAGTAGAGATGCTAAATGTTGCAGGAGTATCCATTTTCAGCTTCCACAAATTGTTTATGTAGAAATGCAGAAGTCTCTGTTCTTCTTCGAGAACTTTTAACTCCTCCTCAAGTTTGAGTTTACGTTTGACCTGCTCATTAACAGATGTAGGGTTCATTGCTTTTTGTACCTTGTTCCTGTGCCAAGTTTCCATCTGGACAGTCTGCTCCAAATCTTTAATTTCTGCCTCCAACTCACATGTTGGATTAAGCTTGAACTCCTCCTGTTTTGTAGCCAAATCATTTGTGGCCTGTCTTAAACTGTTTTCAGCCTCTTCCAACATCATTTTCTGTAATTCAGAGGCCTTCTCATTGCCTTTCAGCTCACTTCCTACTGCT
>JAJEKV010000150.1:1113007-1143007 GCA_021234155.1 Isoetes taiwanensis | reverse complement strand
AGCGGCTTGTGGCAGCCAAGCGTTCATAGCGGCGTTGCTTTTGATCCTTCGATGTCGGCTCTTCCTATCATTGTGAAGCGAAATTCACCAAGTGTTGGATTGTTCACCCACCAATAGGGAACGTGGTGGGGTTTAGGCCGTCGTGAGACAAGTTAGTTTTACCCTCTTGATGCACTATGCCGCAATAGTAATCCAACTTAGTATGCGAGGAACCGTTGATTAGCATACTTGGTCATTGCGCTTGGTTGAAAAGCCGATTGGCGCCGAAGCTACCATCGTGGGATTATGGTGAGCGCCTCTAAGTCGTCGGAATCCATGCTAGATCTTGCTCTTTACCTCCTCGGTCGTGACCCGACTACTGTTAGGGGTGCCTTGTGTGCCCCCGAGAGCCCGTGTCGAGGGATGCCTCCTCTCGTCCCGAAGAGGATGAAAGGGGTCGCCTTTGTAGGATAATTTCAAATGGCCGGGGAGATAGATCCTATGCAGACGACTTAAATTAAGATGGGGTACTGTGCGCGGAAGAGTAGCCTTGCCGCTACGATCCGTTGAGGTTCGGTCAGGGATAGGTTCAATACTGTATACGTTTTATACGTAATACGTATTTTTCGTTTGATACGGCACAAATTTGACGTTTAATACGTCAAAAATACGTCCAAAAAAATTCCCGGCGTCGAAAAAATTTCGCGTAAGCGAAACCTTCAGTTTCGCTTACGCGAAACAATTTTTTTTTTTTTTTGTGTAAGTATTGACATGTGAGTTTCTTAAGACCGCTTGGTTGAAACTAAGGGCACGTTTCTATATGACACTTATCTATGTGGGTCTGGATGTTTCATTCTCACCTTGCTATTCTTCATATGGTCCCCCCTTTTATTGTTAGTTGGTATATCTATCTAGTGTATTTAACAGGCTATACCTATTCAGTTTAAAGATCTATGGTTTCCATCTTAATGCAAAGCTGAGATCTGAGTTAAGATGTAAACGGGGCCTCACTGGATTTGCTTAACTATCCTCTTGGTTATTAAGTCTAATTAACTTCCCCTTGTTTTTCCATGGTGTGTTGTTATGCTATCGTTTTAAATTTTAGGAAAATACTGTATTACCTATTGTTGGACATACCAAACATGTTAACCATTAAAATATCATTTTCGCCCTTGATACTCTTTTAGAGCTTCAACGAATTAGGTTTTGTCTGATTCCTAGGGTTTCAGTGCTCCTCACGTCGCCATGGCAGCCGATCTTTTCCTAAACCCTACAGTGTGGCATCCTTCTGGCAAGAATACGGCCCGGGGGGTTCACTTATAGTAAGGGGGGTATGCCATGTGCGTGCATAGGGTGATCAAAAACACCCCTGTATATGATTTCTTGAAAGGAAAATTCGACCCCTTCCGTACAAAGCTTACCCCAAGTAGTGGCAAAAAACCCCCCTACCTCTTACATATACGTATGGAAATGGGTCGAAAAAACCCCCCTACAAGTCACTCGGGCACATTGTATGGCACTTATAGTGAATCCCCCTTGGAGTACGGCTCCATCTGGATTATCAGGCAAAGTTTTTTCTATGAATTTTTGTTTTCCCTTTGCTATATTTATGCTGCTTCGTAGCACTGCATTCTTCCTTTCCGTTCTTGAAATTCTGGCTCATGTCTACTCTGTGAGTCCTCGCTGGTTAATGGATAGCACAGATCTGCAATGGGTTTGAATTCTGGGTCTAAGAAGAATCCCATCAATTTGGAAGGCCAAGGCAGCTCCACTTAAGCTGCTACTAGACATGCTTGCATACAAATCAAACACTCTGTTCCGAGTCTAGAGGCACCTAAGATTTACTCTATTACCTCTGAAATGGCGAATGATCAAGTTTCGGATTCAGATCTGCCTGTGAACTGCTCCATTGGTGCTGAAATGACGACCTATCCAGATCCAGCTATCACGAATAAGGTTTTTTAGTTTAAAAATTCATTCCAGTCTCTTGCACTTGCTTATACTTGACACGATTTTCTCTTCTCATTTTTTATTGATATGAAATAAGCTGGTTGCAAGATCTTTACCTTACCATAAGTTTGATCTGTGCCATTGAGCTATATGGTCCTCATATTTTCTGCTGCCTAATGTACTACTTTGTTTTAGGTGTGAACTTGATTAAAATATCTGCCTCTATATCTTTCTAGATCTGATCTTGCTGAAATGTAAAGCCTGTGGTGTTAATTCTATTTTATATGTTGTTGCCATGTAATTTAACTTCGCATTTATGTGGTTCCTAGGGTATATGCATTTATCTGAGTTCTCCAGGGGCCTTCTTTATGCCAAAAAAGTTTGCTGTCACCTTATTTCTCTACCATTATAGCTTATTTGGGTGTAATCTTAGGCTGTAGCTTAGTTTTCCTGTCCCTTTGAAAAATCTTAAATTCCCTTACTATAATTGTTCCATCTTATATTAATTGGTTTCCTTGTATTGTACCTGGAAATCCTAGTTTCTGCACCAGGGCTCCTTCACCCATGGTCATAGTTTGCTTCTGTGCTTCAGGGTCTCAAAACTGAGACCTTAATCTGAGCGTTGGAATAGTCATAGTCTTTATCTTTATTTAATATGTTAACCATCTTGCCTCTTTCAACTGCTCTGTAGCAGAAACTCAGATGTATGTTGGTGGCATCTCCATTGCCGATGTCCAGGATCTGTATAGGCTTCTATTTACCTATTTTCTCTATCTTTCCATCATGATTTCTATTATCTGATCTGCTAACTATGCCCAACATCTTGTCCCTATTGTCTAACATTTTTCTATGGCTTATATGTGTCATCTGATACAACTTTCTATAAGACTAGGAACGGTGCCCAGCGTTGCTGGGCATAAGCTGAGAACATGTAAATGATACAATATAGTAATGAGAGAAGAGAGCATGTATAACCCAAAAGTACTTCGTTGTTAAAGTAATCGACGCCATTTCTCTTTCCCTCTGCCAGTTGCTCTACCCCACTTTCACCCTTTTTTCTTCTTCCTTTTCCTTCTTTTCCCTTTTTTTTTTTCTTTTCTTTTTTTTTATTAAACATTTCCTTTTCTTCTTTCCCTTTTTTTCTTTTTCACATTCCTTTTTCCTGATGATTTTTTTTTCTTTCCCTTTTCCCTCCTTTCCCCACCCTTTTCCTCCTCCTATTTTGGCGTGCACTTTTTCCCTTTCTTCCCCCCACTTCCCCCTTCATTTCCTTTTGACTTTTCCCTTTCCCATGCCCTTTTCAATGCATTCTTCCTCGTCTCTTTTTCCATGCATCCCTTTTCCTCTTTTCCGCACCCTTTCCCCCCTCCCCCCTTTTTTTTCTTCCCTTTTCCCATTCTCTTTTCTGCTTCCCTTTTCCCCTTTCTTTACCTTTTCTTTCCTCCCCTTTTCTCCGTGCCCTTTTCCCCTTCTCTTTTTCAGATTTCCTCTTCCTCGTGCTTTTTCCTCTTCCCTTTTCCCGTTTCTCTCTTTCCTTTTCCTTGTCCCCTTTTTTCTAGATTCCATTTCACCCTTCTCCCCTCTCCTTTTATTTTGCCTTTGCCTTTCTATATTCCCATGCCATTTTTCAGATCCTTCTCTCCGTCCTTTTCCTGTTCCCCCTTTTCCCTTCCTTCCTCATTCTTTTCATGTCCCCCTTCTTCCCTTCCCTTTTTCGCCTCTCTCCATCATTTTCTCTTCCTCTTTCCCGCTGCCCATTTCCCTTCCCTTTTTTGCCTTGCTCCATCCTTTTCTCTTCCTCTTTCCAGGTGCCCATTTCCCTTCCCTTTTCCCATAACTTTTTTTCCTTTACTTTTCTTTTTCCCCTTTTCATTTTTCATATCATTGTTTCCTTCCCTTTTCCCTTTTCTTACCCTGTCACTCTTCTCCTTTTTACCATGCCCTTTTTTCCCTCCCTTTTCTCATGCTTTTTTTTGCTTTCTTTTTCCCCTTCCTCACCCTTTTTGTCTTCCCCCTTTTCATGCGTCGTTTCCCCCTTCCCATTTTCCCTTTCTCTCTTCCCCCATTTTCTCATGCCTTTTTTCCCAAGTTCCCTTTCCCCCTTTTCTCGTCCCCTTTTCTTTTTCCCTTTCCTTTCCCCATGCCCTCCTTCTCTCCACCCGTTTCCTATTACCCTTTTTCCCCTCTCTTTTCTTCCTTTCCCCACCTTTTCCCTCTTTGCCTTTTTCCCATGGCCTTTTTCCCTTCCCGTCCCCCCTTCCTTTTTCATTTATCATTTCTATTCCCTTTTCTCATGCCGTTTTTCCCTTCGTTTTTCCCTTTCCTCACCTTTTCTCTCATTCCCTTTTTCCCATGCCCTTTTTCCCTTTCATTTTTCCTTTCTCTTTGTTCCCTTTTCCCCTTGCCTTTTTGCCCTTCACATTCCCCCTTTTCCTTTTCCTCCTTTTCTTTTCCCCTTTCCTCGTAAGAGATTAAAGCTTGACCATTCACGGTGGTGGGAAGCTGTGCGATAAATCTCGGTCTTTGGATGCACTCAAATGATCTCAACCATTTAAATTAGGGCTTGATACAACACGCTAAAACATTATAATATAAGATTAGATCTGTGCTACTTAAGCAACATAGAAATAATATTTTTTCCTTCTTAATGTAGTCCTTTATTTTAAGTGTAAACTGGATTAAAACATCTGCTTCTACACCCTTCTAGGTCTGACAAACTGTGTATGCTTTTGGTTTTTCTTGTCTTATTTTTAGACTATTGCTCTACTGAAGGATGATGTGACAGTTTCATCTATTTAGCTTATTAATTTTTAACTGGTATTTTGGTTAATGGTGAAGGGCGTTAAGCCGGATAGATTCATTGCTTACCTGTTGTGGCTAGAGCTTTTACCCATTAGGCTAACTGTCTCTTGTTTCCACTGCAGGTAACCGAATCTATCCCTCCATGTGGTATTTTTTCATGGTATTCAACGAGCAAGGAATACTGCTCAAATCTATAGCATTTATATTTGGATGTTAGCGTCTTGGTGACATCTACCAACTTTTATATGATTTACTAGTAATGGTGCCCAGCGTTGCTGGGCAAATGTTGGGAACATTTGTGGATGGAAACCTATTCAGCTTAGACTCATTAATCAAGTCCATCATATCTAGGCTATAAGAGGTGTGCATTTGATAACCTTCCCTTTGCTCTATCCTGCATATCCTTTTTTCCTCATTTTCTTACACACTTTCTTTTTTACCTTTTCTTATTTTTCCTGCACATTTACTTTTCTCCTTCTCTCTCTCTTTTTTTTTTTTTTTTTTCTTTTTTACCCTCTTCTCCCTCCTCTTTTCCTTCCTTTTCTCCTTCTCATTTTTCCCTTTCCCTTTCCCTTTTTTGACGGCTTTTTTCCTTCCTTTTTCACCTTTCTCCACCCTTCCCATTTTTCTCATGCTCTTTTTTCCCTTTCCTTTTCCCATTCCTTTTACTTTTCTCTTTTCCCTTCCCTTTTCTCATGCCCTTTTTGCATTCCCATTTCCCCACCTTTTTTTTATATTTTTCTTCCTCTCCTCACCCTCTTCTTCTTTATCTTATGTCTCTTTTTTCCCATTTTCTTCTTCCTTTTTTCTCATGCTTTTTTTCCTTTCCTTCCCCCCTTTCCGCCTTTTTTTCATCATTTTCCCACCCTTTCCCTTTTTCCCGTGCCCTTTTCCTCTTTCCTTCCCCCCTTCCTTTTCTCTTTCCCTTTCCCTTTCCCTTTCCCTTTCCCTTTCCCTTTCCTTTTTCCTTTTTCCTTTTCCCTTTTTCCCATGTATTTTTCCATTCCATTTTTTCCACTTTTTTTTACTTGCCGTTTCTTTCGCCTTTCCCTACCCTCTTCCCCTTTTCCCCGTCCCTGTTCCCCTTTTTTCTTTTCCTTTTCCCTTTCCCTATGCTCTTTTTCCCTTTATTTTTACCCTTTCCTCACCTTTTCCCTCTTCTAGTTTTTTCTGTGCCCTTTTTCCCTTCCTCTTTTCCATTTTCCCTCCTTATTCCTCGTGTTCTTTTTTCTTTCCCCTTTCACTTTTCGCCTCCCATTTCCTTTTTCCTTTTCCTTCTTTTTTTTCATCCTTTTCTCTTTTCCATGCCCTTTTCCTCTTTCCTTTCCACCCTTTTTTTTCCTTCTCTCTTTTCCTTTCCATTTTCCCACCCCTTTTCCATTCCATTTTTTCCCTTTTTCACATGCCCTTTTCCTCCTTTTCCCACCCTCTTCCCCTTTTCCCTTTTCCTCTTTTCCTATTCCATGTTTTTCTGTTCTCTTTTTGCTTTTCCCTTTTCCCTTTTTCCATCTCTTTTTCCCTTTCTTTTTTCCTTTCCTCACCCTTTTCCTCTTCTCGTGCCACTTTCTCCTTCCTCTCTCATTTCCCTCTCCCTTTTCCTCATGCCCTTTTCCCTTTTTTTGCCTCATTTTTCCCTTTTCCTTTCCTTTCTACTTTTCCATGCCCTTTTTTCCTTCTCTCCATCATTCTTATCTTCCCCTTTTTCCCTTCGTCACCCTTTTTCCGTCTTCACCTTTTCCCGTTGCCCTATTTTTCTTCCTTTTCCTCCCTTCCCTTTTCTTTTCCCTTATTCTGTCCTCACCCTTTCCCGCTTTTCTTTTCATAGTGTCCTTTTTTTTTCTTCATTTTTCTCCCTTTCTTTTCTTTCCCTTTTTCTTGCTCTTTTCCCTTTCATTTTCCCTTCTCCGTCTTTCCCTTTTACCCATGCCTTTTTGCCTCTCACTTTGCCCTTTTCTCTGCCATTTTCCCTTTCCCTTTAAGAGATCAGAGCATGGCCAATCACGGTGGTGGGAAGTTGTGCGATAAATCTCGGCCTTGAATGCAATCAGAAAGATCTCAACTATCTAAATTAGGGTTTGATTGAAGACATCGCTAAAACTTTATAATATAAGATTCTGTTTTGTCTTTGCTGTTCAAAGGAAGAAAAATTCTTGCAATTGAAGAAGACTGAAGGGTGACTAAGGAAAAAAAGGAAGATAAGAATGATGGAGAGAAGGAAAAAAGGGCATGGAAAAATAGAAAGGGAATGAAAAAGGAAAAAGGGAGGCAAAAAAAGGGAAAAGGGCATGAGGAAAAAAGGGAGAGGGAAAATGAGAGAGGAAGGAGAAAAGTGGCACGAGAAGAGGAAAAGGGGTGAGGAAAGGAAAAAAGAAAAAGGGAAAAAAGAGATGGAAAAAGAGAAAAAGTGAAAAAAAGCAAAAAAGAGAAGAAAATATGGAATACTTAAACGAGGAAAAGGGAAAAGGGGGAGAGGGTGGGAAAAGGAGGAAAAAGGGCATGTGAAAAAGGTGGAAAAAAATGGAATGGAAAAAGGTGTGGGAAAATGGAAAAAGGAAAAGAGAGAAGGAAAAAAAAGAGTGGAAAGGAAAGAGGAAAAGGGCATGGAAAAGAGAAAAGGATGAAAAAAAGAAGGAAAAGGAAAAGGAAAATGGGAGGCTTAAAGGGGGAAAGGGGAAAGAAAAGGAACACGAGGAATAAGGAGGGAAAATGGAAAAGAGGAAGGGAAAAGGGCAATTTAAAAACTGGAAGAGGGAAAGGGTGAGGGAAAGGGTAAAAAAAAGGGAAAAAAAGAGCATAGGAAAGGGAAAAGAAAAAAGAAAAAAAGGAAGAGGGTAGGGAAAGGCGAAGAAAAGGCAAAAAAAAAAGGGAAAAAAAGTGGAAAAAAAAGAATGGAAAAAGGAAAAAAAGGAAAGGAAAAAGGAAAAAAGGAAAGGGAAAGGGGAAAGGAAAGGGAAAGAGAAAATGAAGGGGAAGGAAAGAGGAAAAAGGGCACTTGAAAAAGGGAAAGGGTGGGGAAATGATGAAAAAAAAAAAAAGGAAAAAGAAAAAGAAAGAAAAAAGGGAGGCTTCTAAGGGGGGAAGGAAAGGAAAAAAGGCATGAGAAAAAAGGAAGAAGAAAATGGGAAAAAAAAAGAGACATGAGATAAAGAAGAAGAGGGTGAGGAGAGGAAGAAAAAACATAAAAAAAAAGGTGGGGAAAAGGGAATGCAAAAGGGCATGAGAAAAGGGAAGGGAAAAAAAAAAAAAGCAAAAGAAATGGGAAAAGGAAAGGGAAAAAAGAGCATGAGAAAAATGGGAAGGGTTGAGAAAGGTGAAAAGGGAAGGAAAAAAGCCGTCAAAAAAGGGAAAGGGAAAGGGAAAAATGAGAAGGAGAAAAGGAAGGAAAAGAGGAGGGAGAAGAGGGTAAAAAAGAAAAGAAAAAAAAAAGAGAGAGAAGGCAGGAAAAATAAGAAAAGGGAAAAAAGAAAGTGTGTAAGAAAATGAGGAAAAAAGGATAGGGAAGGTTATCAAATGCACAAAAACCTCTTATAGCCTAGATATGATGAACTTGGTTAATGAGTCTGAGCTGAATAGGTTTCCATCCACAAATGTTCCCAACATTTGCCCAGCAACGCTGGGCACCATTACTAGTGTTTTTATAAAATAGTCTTGGACTTGCAAGATTACGTCATTAATACTCTAAGTTGTCCTTTGTAAGCTCCAAACATTATGGATAATATCGTGCGCTCTCTTATATTTAAATTTCAGATTTGTCTTTATTGCAAGCTGCTACTTAAGGTATTTGAGTAGATCTGTGACTTGCTCTACTCATGTGTCAAGATCTAATGATGTTACTTGGTTCTAGAAAGACTTTTTCTCTATTATGGTCCTGGATGTTATTTATCTTACATGATGGTTTACATTATTGGCTGTGTTTAATCTTGATTTATTTAACTCCTTATCTTTTTTGTCATCTTATTTCTGGATGTATTTCTTGTACATTGGCTTTTTTATCCTTTATGAGATGGCTTTTTCAAGCTCAAATCATTGCTTGGGTTGGATCGTCACCTGGATCTAGTCCAAGGCTGCATTTAAAGGTTTTTATTTCCAAAACTGGACTTAAAGGGCTTAGGTCTGTTTTTCTTGGTATAAACGGACTTAGGGGTTTTTTAATGTTATTTCAGCTTCCAGGTTTAACCTGGGACTGTGATTTGAGTTCAGGTGTTCTTAAAATTTAACTTTATCATTCTTACCTTCTGATGGTCAATATTAACACAATTTGGATTAAAGCAGAATGAGTGAAGATGTGGACATCAACTCCATTTGGATTAAGGAGCTGATTGCACTCAATTATGACAAATGCAAGATTTTCAAGCCCATATATGGATTAAAGAATTGACGATAGGCAAGTATGAACAATGTGGAATTTACAGTGCTAAATTTGCTTTGTGCAAACCTTGATAACCTACATCACGAATAAGGATCTTGAGTTCATCTCGGTATGTTTCTACATCCTGGTATGTATCTACAATGTGAATCTGAATTTCAAAGTTCTACTTGTAATTGTGTACTTATTGAACTCAAAATGTCTAGGCATGTTCCACCAGCCACAGGTTTTTATGGAAAGAGTTTTCCCATGGCTGGTTGTATATCCTTAAAAAAACTTTTACACTATTTTACTTTCGATTTCACAAACCACACATCATCGTGATGTTTTGAACTCTGAGACTACACAAACATCTGGTCTACTTTATGGCCATTTCTGCGGACTTCACTCACAAAATGTAAAATACTTTGTAAGTTTACTCTATATTTTTTTCTCATTTAATCTGCTAATAGAGTAGAATTGTATAGGGAGGGAAGGGCCCCTGTGTTGCAACAGGGCCCTACGCTCCCTGTTGTAACATATTATGCATTATTTTTAGAATGTGTAAAATTCCCTTTTCTTAAAAGAAAGGGGGCCCCCCAAACTACGGTAGGAGGCAGGATTTTTTTGTGTAAGTATTGACATGTGAGTTTCTTAAGACCGCTTGGTTGAAACTAAGGGCACGTTTCTATATGACACTTATCTATGTGGGTCTGGATGTTTCATTCTCACCTTGCTATTCTTCATATGGTCCCCCCTTTTATTGTTAGTTGGTATATCTATCTAGTGTATTTAACAGGCTATACCTATTCAGTTTAAAGATCTATGGTTTCCATCCTAATGCAAAGGCGAGATCTGAGTTAAGATATAAAGCGGCCTCCTTTGGATTTGCTTAACTATCCTCTTGGTTATTAAGTCTAATTAACTTCCCCTTGTTTTTCCATGGTGTGTTGTTATGCTATCGTTTTAAATTTTAGGAAAATACTGTATTACCTATTGTTGGACATACCAAACATGTTAACCATTAAAATATCATTTTCGCCCTTCATACTCTTTTAGGGCTTCAACGAATTAGGTTTTGTCGATTCCTAGGGTTTTGATGCTCCTCCGTCGCCATGGCAGCCGATCTTTTCCTAAACCCTACAGTGTGGCATCCTTCTGGCAAGAATACGGCTCCATCTGGATTATCAGGCAAAGTTTTTTCTATGAATTTTTGTTTTCCCTTTGCTATATTTATCTTTGCTTCATATACTTTGCATTCTTCCTTTCCGTTCTTGAAATTCCGGCTCATGTCTACTCTGTGAGTCCCATTGGTTAATGGATAGCCTGAGATCTGCAATGGGTTTGAATTACGGGTCTAAGAAGAATCCCATCAATTTGGAAGGCCAAGGCAGCTCCACTTAAGCTGCTACTAGACATGCTTGCATACAAATCAAACACTCTGTTCCGAGTCTAGAGGCACCTAAGATTTACTCTATTACCTCTGAAATGGCGAATGATCAAGTTTCGGATTCAGATCTGCCTGTGAACTGCTCCATTGGTGCTGAAATGACGACCTATCCAGATCCAGCTATCACGAATAAGGTTTTTTAGTTTAAAAATTCATTCCAGTCTCTTGCTCTTGCTTATACTTGACACGATTTTCTCTTCTCATTTTTTATTGATATGAAATAAGCTGGTTGCAAGATCTTTACCTTACCATAAGTTTGATCTGTGCCATTGAGCTATATGGTCCTCATATTTTCTGCTGCCTAATGTACTACTTTGTTTTAGGTGTGAACTTGATTAAAATATCTGCCTCTATATCTTTCTAGATCTGATCTTGCTGAAATGTAAAGCCTGTGGTGTTAATTCTATTTTATATGTTGTTGCCATGTAATTTAACTTCGCATTTATGTGGTTCCTAGGGTATATGCATTTATCTGAGTTCTCCAGGGGCCTTCTTTATGCCAAAAAAGTTCGCTGTCACCTTATTTCTCTACCATTATAGCTTATTTGGATGTAATCTTATAGTTTTCCTGTCCCTTTGAAAAATCTTAAATTCCCTTACTATAATTGTTCCATCTTATATTAATTGTTTTCCTTGTATTGTACCTGGAAATCCTAGTTTCTGCACCAGGGCTCCTTCACCCATGGTCATAGTTTGCTTCTGTGCTTCAGGGTCTCAAAACTGAGACCTTAATCTGAGCGTTGGAATAGTCATAGTCTTTATCTTTATTTAATATGTTAACCATCTTGCCTCTTTCAACTGCTCTGTAGCAGAAACTCAGATGTATGTTGGTGGCATCTCCATTGCCGATGTCCAGGATCTGTATAGGCTTCTATTTACCTATTTTCTCTATCTTTCCATCATGATTTCTATTATCTGATCTGCTAACCATGCCCAACATCTTGTCCCTATTGTCTAACATTTTTCTATGGCTTATATGTGTCATCTGATACAACTTTCTATAAGATTAGATCTGTGCTACTTAAGCAACATAGAAATAATATTTTTTCCTTCTTAATGTAGTCCTTTATTTTAAGTGTAAACTGGATTAAAACATCTGCTTCTACACCCTTCTAGGTCTGACAAACTGTGTATGCTTTTGGTTTTTCTTGTCTTATTTTTAGACTATTGCTCTACTGAAGGATGATGTGACAGTTTCATCTATTTAGCTTATTAATTTTTAACTGGTATTTTGGTTAATGGTGAAGGCGTTAAAGCGGATAGATTCATTGCTTACATTTGTGGCTAGAGCTTTTACCCATTAGGCTAACTGTCTCTTGTTTCCACTGCAGGTAACCGAATCTATCCCTCCATGTGGTATTTTTTCATGGTATTCAACGAGCAAGGAATACTGCTCAAATCTATAGCATTTATATTTGGATGTTAGCGTCTTGGTGACATCTACCAACTTTTATATGATTTATTCTGTTTTGTGCTGTTCACCATGATAGGTGGCTTAAAATTCTTGTAAACTTCTTGCTTCATATATGTTTTTATAAAATAGTCTTGGACTTGCAAGATTACGTCATTAATACTCTAAGTTGTCCTTTGTAAGCTCCAAACATTATGGATAATATCGTGCGCTCTCTTATATTTAAATTTCAGATTTGTCTTTATTGCAAGCTGCTACTTAAGGTATTTGAGTAGATCTGTGACTTGCTCTACTCATGTGTCAAGATCTAATGATGTTACTTGGTTCTAGAAAGACTTTTTCTCTATTATGGTCCTGGATGTTATTTATCTTACATGATGGTTTACATTATTGGCTGTGTTTAATCTTGATTTATTTAACTCCTTATCTTTTTTGTCATCTTATTTCTGGATGTATTTCTTGTACATTTTTTTTTATCCTTTATGAGATGGCTTTTTCAAGCTCAAATCATTGCTTGGGTTGGATCGTCACCTGGATCTAGTCCAAGGCTGCATTTAAAGGTTTTTATTTCCAAAACTGGACTTAAAGGGCTTAGGTCTGTTTTTCTTGGTATAAACGGACTTAGGGGTTTTTTAATGTTATTTCAGCTTCGGGTTTAACACAGGACTGTGATTGAGAGTTCAGGTGTTCTTAAAATTTAACTTTATCATTCTTACCTTCGATGGTCAATATTAACACAATTTGGATTAAAAGCGAGAATGAGTGAAGATGTGGACATCAACTCCATTTGGATTAAGGAGCTGATTGCACTCAATTATGACAAATGCAAGATTTTCAAGCCCATATATGGATTAAAGAATTGACGATAGGCAAGTATGAACAATGTGGAATTTACAGTGCTAAATTTGCTGTGCAAACCTTGATAACCTACATCACGAATAAGGATCTTGAGTTCATCTCGGTATGTTTCTACATCCTGGTATGTATCTACAATGTGAATCTGAATTTCAAAGTTCTACTTGTAATTGTGTACTTATTGAACTCAAAATGTCTAGGCATGTTCCACCAGCCACAGGTTTTTATGGAAAGAGTTTTCCCATGGCTGGTTGTATATCCTTAAAAAAACTTTTACACTATTTTACTTTCGATTTCACAAACCACACATCATCGTGATGTTTTGAACTCTGAGACTACACAAACATCCTGGTCTACTTTATGACGCTGCGGACTTCACTCACAAAATGTAAAATACTGTAAGTTTACTCTATATTTTTTTCTCATTTAATCTGCTAATAGAGTAGAATTGTATAGGGAGGGAAGGGCCCCTGTGTTGCAACAGGGCCCTACGCTCCCTGTTGTAACATATTATGCATTATTTTTAGAATGTGTAAAATTCCCTTTTCTTAAAAGAAAGGGGGCCCCCCAAACTACGGTAGGAGGCAGGATTTTTTTGTGTAAGTATTGACATGTGAGTTTCTTAAGACCGCTTGGTTGAAACTAAGGGCACGTTTCTATATGACACTTATCTATGTGGGTCTGGATGTTTCATTCTCACCTTGCTATTCTTCATATGGTCCCCCCTTTTATTGTTAGTTGGTATATCTATCTAGTGTATTTAACAGGCTATACCTATTCAGTTTAAAGATCTATGGTTTCCATCCTAATGCAAAGCTGAGATCTGAGTTAAGATGTAAACGCGGCCTCACTGGATTTGCTTAACTATCCTCTTGGTTATTAAGTCTAATTAACTTCCCCTTGTTTTTCCATGGTGTGTTGTTATGCTATCGTTTTAAATTTTAGGAAAATACTGTATTACCTATTGTTGGACATACCAAACATGTTAACCATTAAAATATCATTTTCGCCCTTGATACTCTTTTAGGGCTTCAACGAATTAGGTTTTGTCTGATTCCTAGGGTTTCAGTGCTCCTCACGTCGCCATGGCAGCCGATCTTTTCCTAAACCCTACAGTGTGGCATCCTTCTGGCAAGAATACGGCTCCATCTGGATTATCAGGCAAAGTTTTTTCTATGAATTTTTGTTTTCCCTTTGCTATATTTATGCTGCTTCGTAGCACTGCATTCTTCCTTTCCGTTCTTGAAATTCCGGCTCATGTCTACTCTGTGAGTCCCCGCTGGTTAATGGATAGCACAGATCTGCAATGGGTTTGAATTCTGGGTCTAAGAAGAATCCCATCAATTTGGAGGGCCAAGGCAGCTCCACTTAAGCTGCTACTAGACATGCTTGCATACAAATCAAACACTGTTCCGAGTCTAGAGGCACCTAAGATTTACTCTATTACCTCTGAAATGGCGAATGATCAAGTTTCGGATTCAGATCTGCCTGTGAACTGCTCCATTGGTGCTGAAATGACGACCTATCCAGATCCAGCTATCACGAATAAGGTTTTTTAGTTTAAAAATTCATTCCAGTCTCTTGCTCTTGCTTATACTTGACACGATTTTCTCTTCTCATTTTTTATTGATATGAAATAAGCTGGTTGCAAGATCTTTACCTTACCATAAGTTTGATCTGTGCCATTGAGCTATATGGTCCTCATATTTTCTGCTGCCTAATGTACTACTTTGTTTTAGGTGTGAACTTGATTAAAATATCTGCCTCTATATCTTTCTAGATCTGATCTTGCTGAAATGTAAAGCCTGTGGTGTTAATTCTATTTTATATGTTGTTGCCATGTAATTTAACTTCGCATTTATGTGGTTCCTAGGGTATATGCATTTATCTGAGTTCTCCAGGGGCCTTCTTTATGCCAAAAAAGTTCGCTGTCACCTTATTTCTCTACCATTATAGCTTATTTGGATGTAATCTTATAGTTTTCTTGTCCCTTTGAAAAATCTTAAATTCCCTTACTATAATTGTTCCATCTTATATTAATTGTTTTCCTTGTATTGTACCTGGAAATCCTAGTTTCTGCACCAGGGCTCCTTCACCCATGGTCATAGTTTGCTACATTAGCCGGGGTCTCAAAACTGAGACCTTAATCTGAGCGTTGGAATAGTCATAGTCTTTATCTTTATTTAATATGTTAACCATCTTGCCTCTTTCAAGTTCTGCTCTGTAGCAGAAACTCAGATGTATGTTGGTGGCATCTCCATTGCCGATGTCCAGGATCTGTATAGGCTTCTATTTACCTATTTTCTCTATCTTTCCATCATGATTTCTATTATCTGATCTGCTAACCATGCCCAACATCTTGTCCCTATTGTCTAACATTTTTCTATGGCTTATATGTGTCATCTGATACAACTTTCTATAAGATTAGATCTGTGCTACTTAAGCAACATAGAAATAATATTTTTTCCTTCTTAATGTAGTCCTTTATTTTAAGTGTAAACTGGATTAAAACATCTGCTTCTACACCCTTCTAGGTCTGACAAACTGTGTATGCTTTTGGTTTTTCTTGTCTTATTTTTAGACTATTGCTCTACTGAAGGATGATGTGACAGTTTCATCTATTTAGCTTATTAATTTTTAACTGGTATTTTGGTTAATGGTGAAGGGCGTTAAGCCGGATAGATTCATTGCTTACCTGTTGTGGCTAGAGCTTTTACCCATTAGGCTAACTGTCTCTTGTTTCCACTGCAGGTAACCGAATCTATCCCTCCATGTGGTATTTTTTCATGGTATTCAACGAGCAAGGAATACTGCTCAAATCTATAGCATTTATATTTGGATGTTAGCGTCTTGGTGACATCTACCAACTTTTATATGATTTATTCTATTTTGTGCTGTTCACCATGATAGGTGGCTTAAAATTCTTGTAAACTTCTTGCTTCATATATGTTTTTATAAAATAGTCTTGGACTTGCAAGATTACGTCATTAATACTCTAAGTTGTCCTTTGTAAGCTCCAAACATTATGGATAATATCGTGCGCTCTCTTATATTTAAATTTCAGATTTGTCTTTATTGCAAGCTGCTACTTAAGGTATTTGAGTAGATCTGTGACTTGCTCTACTCATGTGTCAAGATCTAATGATGTTACTTGGTTCTAGAAAGACTTTTTCTCTATTATGGTCCTGGATGTTATTTATCTTACATGATGGTTTACATTATTGGCTGTGTTTAATCTTGATTTATTTAACTCCTTATCTTTTTTGTCATCTTATTTCTGGATGTATTTCTTGTACATTGGCTTTTTTATCCTTTATGAGATGGCTTTTTCAAGCTCAAATCATTGCTTGGGTTGGATCGTCACCTGGATCTAGTCCAAGGCTGCATTTAAAGGTTTTTATTTCCAAAACTGGACTTAAAGGGCTTAGGTCTGTTTTTCTTGGTATAAACGGACTTAGGGGTTTTTTAATGTTATTTCAGCTTCCAGGTTTAACCTGGGACTGTGATTTGAGTTCAGGTGTTCTTAAAATTTAACTTTATCATTCTTACCTTCTGATGGTCAATATTAACACAATTTGGATTAAAGCAGAATGAGTGAAGATGTGGACATCAACTCCATTTGGATTAAGGAGCTGATTGCACTCAATTATGACAAATGCAAGATTTTCAAGCCCATATATGGATTAAAGAATTGACGATAGGCAAGTATGAACAATGTGGAATTTACAGTGCTAAATTTGCTGTGCAAACCTTGATAACCTACATCACGAATAAGGATCTTGAGTTCATCTCGGTATGTTTCTACATCCTGGTATGTATCTACAATGTGAATCTGAATTTCAAAGTTCTACTTGTAATTGTGTACTTATTGAACTCAAAATGTCTAGGCATGTTCCACCAGCCACAGGTTTTTATGGAAAGAGTTTTCCCATGGCTGGTTGTATATCCTTAAAAAAACTTTTACACTATTTTACTTTCGATTTCACAAACCACACATCATCGTGATGTTTTGAACTCTGAGACTACACAAACATCCTGGTCTACTTTATGACGCTGCGGACTTCACTCACAAAATGTAAAATACTGTAAGTTTACTCTATATTTTTTTCTCATTTAATCTGCTAATAGAGTAGAATTGTATAGGGAGGGAAGGGCCCCTGTGTTGCAACAGGGCCCTCGCTCCTGTTATAACTATATTATGCATTATTTTTAGAATGTGTAAAATTCCCTTTTCTTAAAAGAAAGGGGGCCCCCCAAACTACGGTAGGAGGCAGGATTTTTTTGTGTAAGTATTGACATGTGAGTTTCTTAAGACCGCTTGGTTGAAACTAAGGGCACGTTTCTATATGACACTTATCTATGTGGGTCTGGATGTTTCATTCTCACCTTGCTATTCTTCATATGGTCCCCCCTTTTATTGTTAGTTGGTATATCTATCTAGTGTATTTAACAGGCTATACCTATTCAGTTTAAAGATCTATGGTTTCCATCCTAATGCAAAGCTGAGATCTGAGTTAAGATGTAAACGCGGCCTCACTGGATTTGCTTAACTATCCTCTTGGTTATTAAGTCTAATTAACTTCCCCTTGTTTTTCCATGTGGTGTGTTGTTATGCTATCGTTTTAAATTTTTAGGAAAATCTTGTATTACCTATTGTTGGACATACCAAACATGTTAACCATTAAAATATCATTTTCGCCCTTGATACTCTTTTAGGGCTTCAACGAATTAGGTTTTGTCTGATTCCTAGGGTTTCAGTGCTCCTCACGTCGCCATGGCAGCCGATCTTTTCCTAAACCCTACGATGTGGCATCCTTACGGCAAGAATACGGCTCCATCGGATTATCGGGCAAAGTTTTTCTATGAATTTTGTTTTCCCTTTGCTATATTTATCTTTGCCGTATGCTGCATTCTTCCTTTCCGTTCTTGAAATTCCGGCTCATGTCTACTCTGTGAGTCCCCTCTGGTTAATGGATAGCACAGATCTGCAATGGGTTTGAATTCTGGGTCTAAGAAGAATCCCATCAATTTGGAGGGCCAAGGCAGCTCCACTTAAGCTGCTACTAGACATGCTTGCATACAAATCAAACACTGTTCCGAGTCTAGAGGCACCTAAGATTTACTCTATTACCTCTGAAATGGCGAATGATCAAGTTTGGTTCGGATCTGCTGTGAACTGCTCCATTGGTGCTTTGAAATGGCGACCTATCCGGATCCGGATATCACGAATAAGGTTTTTAGTTTAAAAATTCATTCCAGTCTCTTGCTCTTGCTTATACTTGACACGATTTTCTCTTCTCATTTTTTATTGATATGAAATAAGCTGGTTGCAAGATCTTTACCTTACCATAAGTTTGATTTGTGCCATTGAGCTATATGGTCCTCATATTTTCTCTTTGCCTAATGTACTACTTTGTTTTAGGTGTGAACTTGATTAAAATATCTGCCTCTATATCTTTCTAGATCTGATCTTCTTTGAAATGTCAAGCACATGTGGTGTTAATTCTATTTTATATGTTGTTGCCATGTAATTTAACCCGCATTTATGTGGTTCCTAGGGTATATGCATTTATCCCGAGTTCTCCGGGGGCCTTCTTTATGCCAAAAAGTTCGTACATCACCTTATTTCTCTACCATTATAGCTTATTTGGATGTAATCTTATAGTTTTCCTGTCCCTTTGAAAAATCTTAAATTCCCTTACTATAATTGTTCCATCTTATATTAATTGTTTTCCTTGTATTGTACCTGGAAATCCTAGTTTCTGCACCAGGGCTCCTTCACCCATGGTCATAGTTTGCTTCTGTGCTTCAGGGTCTCAAAACTGAGACCTTAATCTGAGCGTTGGAATAGTCATAGTCTTTATCTTTATTTAATATGTTAACCATCTTGCCTCTTTCAACTGCTCTGTAGCAGAAACTCAGATGTATGTTGGTGGCATCTCCATTGCCGATGTCCAGGATCTGTATAGGCTTCTATTTACCTATTTTCTCTATCTTTCCATCATGATTTCTATTATCTGATCTGCTAACCATGCCCAACATCTTGTCCCTATTGTCTAACATTTTTCTATGGCTTATATGTGTCATCTGATACAACTTTCTATAAGATAGTAATGGTGCCCAGCGTTGCTGGGCAAATGTTGGGAACATTTGTGGATGGAAACCTATTCAGCTTAGACTCATTAATCAAGTCCATCATATCTAGGCTATAAGAGGTGTGCATTTGATAACCTTCCCTTTGCTCTATCCTGCATATCCTTTTTTCCTCATTTTCTTACACACTTTCTTTTTTACCTTTTCTTATTTTTCCTGCACATTTACTTTTCTCCTTCTCTCTCTCTTTTTTTTTTTTTTTTTTTTTTTCTTTTTACCCTCTTCTCCCTCCTCTTTTCCTTCCTTTTCTCCTTCTCATTTTTCCCTTTCCCTTTCCCTTTTTTTTGACGGCTTTTTTTCCTTCCTTTTCACCTTTCTCCACCCTTCCCATTTTTCTCATGCTCTTTTTTCCCTTTCCTTTTCCCATTCCTTTTACTTTTCTCTTTTCCCTTCCCTTTTCTCATGCCCTTTTTGCATTCCCATTTCCCCACCTTTTTTTTATATTTTTCTTCCTCTCCTCACCCTCTTCTTCTTTATCTTATGTCTCTTTTTTCCCATTTTCTTCTTCCTTTTTTCTCATGCTTTTTTTCCTTTCCTTCCCCCCTTTCCGCCTTTTTTTCATCATTTTCCCACCCTTTCCCTTTTTCCCGTGCCCTTTTCCTCTTTCCTTCCCCCCCTTTTCTCTTTCCCTTTCCCTTTCCCTTTCCCTTTCCCTTTCCCTTTCCCTTTCCTTTTCCTTTTTCCTTTTCCTTTTTTCCCATGTATTTTTCCATTCCATTTTTTCACTTTTTTTTTTTTTACTTGCCGTTTCTTTCGCCTTTCCCTACCCTCTTCCCCTTTTCCCGTCCCTGTTCCCCTTTTTTCTTTTCCTTTTCCCTTTCCCTATGCTCTTTTTTCCCTTTATTTTTACCCTTTCCTCACCCTTTCCCTCTTCTAGTTTTTTACTTGCCCTTTTTTCCCTTCCTCTTTTCCATTTTCCCTCCTTATTCCTCGTGTTCTTTTTTCTTTCCCCTTTCGCCTCCCATTTCCTTTTTCCTTTTCCTTCTTTTTTTCATCCTTTTCTCTTTTTCCATGCCCTTTTCCTCTTTCCTTTCCACCCTTTTTTTTTTCCTTCTCTCTTTTCCTTTCCATTTTCCCACACCCTTTTCCATTCCATTTTTTCCACCTTTTTCACATGCCCTTTTTCCTCCTTTTCCCACCCTCTTCCCCTTTTCCCTTTTCCTCTTTTCCTATTCCATGTTTTCTGTTCTCTTTTTGCTTTTCCCTTTTCCCTTTTTCCATCTCTTTTTCCCTTTCTTTTTTTCCTTTCCTCACCCTTTTCCTCTTCTCGTGCCACTTTCTCCTTCCTCTCTCATTTCCCTCTCCCTTTTCCTCATGCCCTTTTCCCTTTTTTTCCCTCATTTTTCCCTTTTCCTTTCCTTTCTACTTTTCCATGCCCTTTTTTCCTTCTCTCCATCATTCTTATCTTCCCCTTTTTCCCTTTCGTCACCCTTTCCGTCTTCACCTTTTTCCCGTTGCCCTATTTTTCTTCCTTTTCCTCCCTTCCCCTTTTCTTTTCCCTTATTCTGTCCTCACCCTTTCCCGCTTTTCCTTTTCATAGTGTCCTTTTTTCCTTCATTTTTCTCCCTTTCTTTTTCTTTCCCTTTTTCGTGCTCTTTTCCCTTTCATTTTCCCTTCTCCGTCTTTCCCTTTTACCCATGCCTTTTTGCCTCTCACTTTGCCCTTTTCTCTGCCATTTTCCCTTTCCCTTTAAGAGATCAGAGCATGGCCAATCACGGTGGTGGGAAGTTGTGCGATAAATCTCGGCCTTCGAATGCAATCAGACGATCTCAACTATCTAAATTAGGGTTTGATTGAAGACATACGCTAAAACTTTATAATATAAGATATAAGATTAGATCTGTGCTACTTAAGCAACATAGAAATAATATTTTTTCCTTCTTAATGTAGTCCTTTATTTTAAGTGTAAACTGGATTAAAACATCTGCTTCTACACCCTTCTAGGTCTGACAAACTGTGTATGCTTTTGGTTTTTCTTGTCTTATTTTTAGACTATTGCTCTACTGAAGGATGATGTGACAGTTTCATCTATTTAGCTTATTAATTTTTAACTGGTATTTTGGTTAATGGTGAAGGGGGTTAAGCCGGATAGATTCATTGCTTACCTGTTGTGGCTAGAGCTTTTACCCATTAGGCTAACTGTCTCTTGTTTCCACTGCAGGTAACCGAATCTATCCCTCCATGTGGTATTTTTTCATGGTATTCAACGAGCAAGGAATACTGCTCAAATCTACAGCATTTATATTTGGATGTTAGCGTCTTGGTGACGTCTACCAACTTTTATATGATTTATTCTGTTTTGTGCTGTTCACCATGATAGGTGGCTTAAAATTCTTGTAAACTTCTTGCTTCATATATGTTTTTATAAAATAGTCTTGGACTTGCAAGATTACGTCATTAATATTCTAAGTTGTCCTTTGTAAGCTCCAAACATTATGGATAATATCGTGCGCTCTCTTATATTTAAATTTCAGATTTGTCTTTATTGCAAGCTGCTACTTAAGGTATTTGAGTAGATCTATGACTTGCTCTACTCATGTGTCAAGATCTAATGATGTTACTTGGTTCTAGAAAGACTTTTTCTCTATTATGGTCCTGGATGTTATTTATCTTACATGATGGTTTACATTATTGGCTGTGTTTAATCTTGATTTATTTAACTCCTTATCTTTTTTGTCATCTTATTTCTGGATGTATTTCTTGTACATTGGCTTTTTTATCCTTTATGAGATGGCTTTTTCAAGCTCAAATCATTGCTTGGGTTGGATCGTCACCTTGATCTAGTCCAAGGCTGCATTTAAAGGTCTTTTATTTCCAAAACTGGACTTAAAGGGCTTAGGTCTGTTTTTCTTGGTATAAACGGACTTAGGGGTTTTTATTTATTTTTTCTTTTTTTTCGCGTAAAGCGAACGTTCTGTTAAACTACGCTGAAACTTTTTTTCAGTTTAAATGATGGTTTAAACTATTACGGAAAAAAAAATCGAAACCAATTTTTTTTTTTTTTTTTTTTTTGGCGTGGCCCTTCTGTTTAAACTTCTTTACGCGTCTGCTGAAAACTTGGTGTTTAAAAACAAGGTTTAAACACGCGATTTTTATTTTATTTATTATTATTATTTTTTTTAATATTATCTTATATTATAATGTTATACCGTAAGTCTTGGATTGGATCAAGCCCTAATTTGAATGGTCGAGATCATCAAGGTGCATCCAAAGGCCGAGATTTCTCGCACAACTTCATACCACCGTGATCGGTCATGTTTTGATCTCTTATGGGGAAAGGGTAAAGGAAAAGGGGGGGAAAAGGAAAAGGGAGGAGGAAAGAGAGAACATGAAGGGACAAAAAGGCACGAAAAAAAAGGAAAGTGAGAAAGGGAAAAGGGTGGGAATCCGAGAAAAATGTATGGGAAAAGGGAAAGGGAAAGAAAAAATCAAAAGGGAGGGGAGGATGGAACCTGAGAAAAGGGCATGAGAAAAAGGGGAAGAGGTAAAGGGAAAAAGGGAAGGGAAAATGTCATAGGAAAAAGGAAAAGCGTGGGGGAAAGGGTGAGGAATGGGAAAACAAAGAAAAAAAAGAGCATGGAAAAAGGTAAGGGAAAAAGAGCATGGGAAAAGGGAGAAAAAGGGAAAGGGTATGACAAGAAGAAAAGGGAAGGGAAAAACGGCATGCAAAAGGAAAATAGAGAGGGAAAGGAAAGGGAAAAAAAGCACCGAGAGAAGGAAAAAAGTGAAAGGTTGGAAAGATGAGGAAAAAGGTCAAGGAAAAGAGGGAACGAGAAAAGGATGGAGGGAAGGGAAGGGAAAAAGGGAAAGTGAAAGAAGAAAGAAAAAAGAGCAAATGAATGAGGAAATAGAACCTAGAAAAAGGCCATTAGATTAAGGGAAGAGGGAAATGGGAAAAGGAAGGGGGAAAGGGCATGAGAAAAAAGGAAGAGGAAAAGGGTGAAGAAAGGGAAAAAAAGGAAGCGAAAAATAGACATGGAAAAAAGGAAAGGGGGGAAAGTTAAAGGGAAAGGGTGGGGAAAAGAGGAAAACGGAAAGGAAAAAGTCCATTAGGAAAAGGGAAAAGAAAAAAGGCTGAGAAAAGGAAAAGAGGGAAATGGCCCCAAACGGAGGAAAAGGGAAGGGGAAAAGGGGAATAGGAAAAGGGTGGGGAGCAAGGAATTGAAAAAGAGGAAGAGGAAGGGGAAAAGGGCACGGGAAAAAAGGGAAGAGGAGAGGGGAAAAAGAGCATGGGAAAAGAAAAAAAAAAAAAAAAAAAAAGGGAAAGTGGAAAAGAGGGACACATAAAAAAAGTGGAGAAAATGGAATGGAAAGAGGCATAGTGAAAGAGAAAATGAAAAGACGGGGGAAAGGAAAGGGAAAAAGGGCACGGGGAAAAGTGAATGAGTGGCGAAAAGAATAGAAAAAAGGAAGGAAATGGAAAATAAAAAGGAAGGCGAAAAAGGAGAAAGGGAAGGAAAAATGGGCACGAGGAAAAGGGGAGAGGGAAAGAGGGAAATGGGAAAAGAGAAGCAGAAAATGGCAAGAGATAAGGAGGAAGAGGATGGGGAAAGGAAGAAAAGGCGCACATGAAAAGGTGGAGAAAAGAGAACGAAAAAAGGGCATGGGAAAAGAAAGGGAAAGTAAAAAGGGAAAGGAAAATGAAGGGGAAAAGAAAAGGAAAAAATGGGAAGGGCGGAGAAATGATGAAAAGGGAAGGGAAAAAGTCTGTCAGAAAAAAGGGAAGGGAAAAAGGGAAAAAGAAAAGGAAGGGAAGAGAAGGGAGAAGGGGGTAAAAAAATGAAAAAAGAGAGAAGGAAAAGGGAAGATGTGTAAAAATGGGAAAAGGAAAAAGGTAAGTGTGTTGGGAAACGAGGGAAAAGGGAAATGCAAGATAAAGCAAAAGGCAAAGGGAAGAGGAAGAGTGTCGCTGGACTTGGTTTCTATTATATTAGATTTATGAAAAAGAGTCTGAGCTGAACAGGTTTTCATCCAAACAAGTTCCCAACTTATGCCCAGCAACGCTGGGCACCATTACTAGTAGTACCTTAAGACATTTTTGGTTTTTTATAAGGATATGCTCACAGTCTAGAAGGCAGGGCAGCTGAACTCATGGGCCATGAATATACACTGTATTAAACCTAATGGTTGGAATAAAAACTAGTATATGTAATTGACAATAAAAAGTTAAAGCATTATTGGTCTTTTTTGGGCAGAAAATTGGAAATAGGGCTTTTTGACGACCATCAGGGAGATGGGTGTGATTTCGAGCATAGGCCATGGACTTGCTCACGCCTTTAGCAAAGAGATATGATACCGGCCCCATGCATGACGGTAATAGGTACACCTACTTTATCGGATTATATAAGGGGCTTGCCTCAATGTGAAGCAGATGCATGCGGCCTTGGGCTGTTCCCTGATCCAGACATGACAAGGAAGAAGGGGGATTTGAATATGGCCACTAGAAAAAGGATGGCTGAGGAAAAGAATGAGAGCAGCTTCAAAAAGATTTATCAATTTAGAAGCTCTGTTGTTAAGGATAGCTTTGTTCTGAATACCAAGAATGATGCTCAGAAATGCAGCAACAATGCAGATGGAGATGCTACTGGGTTGAAGGATAAAGGCAAATCACATGCTGTGATACCAGGAGAAGTGATGGTGACGAATCCAATTGCAGACATATGTGGGAACAATAATACCACTGGACAATCTGCCCATGATGGTGCAAGCATTGAAATTCCCATCAACAAATCTGGAGCTATTGTATCAACGGCACGTCAAACTAAGGTAACAGGCTTCCTTGCTACTTGTTATGTATTCTACCTAAGAAAATCTGATATGAAGGATTATTTGGTGGATAAATTGAAGATTATGCTATGAAATATCCAGATCTGTTTTTCTGCATGGAAATAAACCTAAATCGACAGTGATTGTAGGCAATGTAATATGAATATATTCAGTTTGTTATTATGGACAAAGGTAAAATTCGGTTATGAACCTATTTGTGGATTATTGCATACATATGTACTAAAATAAGTATTAATGATTAATTCCATATGGTGTAAAATGATTCCATGTCAAGGCCATGACTTAAAGTGTACCTGTTTTTTGTCTTGGGCTGCTAATTGATGCTAAGTACTTTCTTGCAAAGACTGTACATGGTTAAAGGTCTGGACTGTTGGACAGTACAGGTCTTAAAGGTTTTTTTTTTTTTTTTTTTTTTTTTTTAAGTGTTTTTCCGCTTTCACATTACAAAAAAATTTCGCGCTTCTTTCACGAAGCTTTCGCGTACGCTTTCACGAAGCTTTCACGTTAAATATGTATTTTATTAAAAAATACGTATTTTATTAAAAATTACGTATTTTTTGACTTTATACGTCAGGAATTTTAATTTTATACGTATAGAACCTATCCCTGGGCCAAATCGGCTACCTGGTTTATGTCAGGCACTGCCAGAACAAGGTTCTGAGCAGTATAAAGGAATTCGATTGGAAGAGAGCTGGAGCATACATTTTGTAGAGGAAAAGCTTGGCTAGTTTGTATTATCTCCCCCCCCCCTCCCCCCGACTGAATTATCCGACAACTGCCCCGACTGTACTATCCAGGCCCTCCCCTTTGGAAGAATCCTCCATCCTCCCCCCGGAAGAATCCTCCCCTTCTCCCTGCTGCATAGTGAAAAATACCTTTTTAGTGTGAGCGATGCAGACTTGGGATGGCTCTGGGGGAGGGGAGGGGGTTCTTCCCGATGAAGGAGCAGATGCCACAAAATAAAATCATATGCAGATGTAGAAGCAGGGGAGGGGGGTCGGATTCCTCCGGGGGAGGGTGGGGGAGGCAGATTGTACAGTCAGGGCAGGGGCTGGATAATTCAGTCGGGAGAGGGAGGGGGGGGGGATAATTCAGCCCTCCCAAAAGCTTGTCTAATTGATTCTCTTGAATTCTAGCTCTGTCAAGTTTTCTGCCAGCCAAGCAACCTTGCTTGAGCAGTTGTACCAGGACCGGATCATGTTGAGCTTCCAGGAAGAACCAAGGGTTCTTGCACAAATTATTCACGCATTCGACAAAGCCAGGGGCTTTATGCACTAATGGGGGAGTCAGGGACTCTGAGGGAGCGAAGACCAGTGGTGGATGCGATATCGCGCTGTGGTGAAGCCCAAGTTTATAACGAAGGTATCAGAGCAAGAGTTTGATACTGGGATGGAGAGAGAGATGGATGTGGTGGCTGATCCATTGATGGAATTAGCATTTCTAATCCCTGAGGAAGGAGAAAATATAGATTTGAATGAAGTAGCTCCTATCGAAGAAGAGGTACGGAGCATCCAAACTCCAGATCGATAATAAGGGAAAACCTCACGACGAGGAACCAAAACAGAAGGAGATTTCTTCTTCTGCTGGAGAAGGAAAGGAGTTTGAAAAACTTTCTCACATATCCCTTCTCCTAATAAAACCATTGATTCAAATCCATTTAACTTATACGGGGGAGTTACCAGGGGAAGTTAGATTATGCAAATGCACGGATTAGAGAATTAATGGGGCAAGTTGCAAAAAACTATGATTGAGCAAAGGGATTGACCAATGCTGATAGACTAGTTCAAGCCGGCTTTTTTTTATAAGTAATGATGGGAACATTTACACTATATGCAGATAGTACTATGTGATGCTCTAACAATGTTGTAGGCATGAAAACTGAAGTTATCGTGCATTTATGAAACCATGGGACTTAAGGGAGTGTGCAAGCAAATTGTGTAAGTGGACTTGTGAAATATTGAGCATTTTTTACTTTGCTATAACACTATGTGAAATAAGGTAAATATTAAGCTAAGAGGACACTAAATTGTTTTCCTTTTTCCCGATAACCAGTGGAAAATGGACAGAATGAGGTGTAACCTAAATTTGTTGGTCGCACCCTAGAAACAGGCAGAAATCCATGAAGCGTATGATCTGGCGTATGATCTGGCATACTGCTTGGGATGGTCTACTCAATTTTGTTAGGGTTGTGGCAACTTGGGCATATGCTTTACGACCCTGAACAGTACATGATATCTGTGGTAAGCCTGTCTTTAAATTAAGAACTGTCGATAGCCCTAAAATTGGAAGAGATATGCTGTCTTATATTTTAGAGAGGAAAACCCTCTCCTGCGGCTATGGGCAGCTATGGGCAGGAAGAAAATGGAAAATCCCGAGGGTATTATTAAGGGGCAAATGGCTGCTATGAAGCCAAAGCTGGATCGGCCAGTCTTTGCTCTGAAATTGAAGCAGAGGTGGGCAAAAATCCGTTGGGGGTTTCTTATTTCAGATCTGATGCCAGCATTTTCCTCCCTCTGTCACACTTATAAAGCATTACGACATGCTGCCTCAATATTGGCTTTGTATTTACCGTTCTGCCAATAACAGAGCCTTCATTCCGCTGGCCTGTGTCCAGGTGCAGTGCCTTCCATGTCTGGGATCACAGCTTTGAAGAAAGCTTATTTTATCATAAACTATTGCATATGGTCTTTGATACAGATTGAGAATGATGCAAACGTGGAAGGCAGCTTCTAAAATAATGCCATGGAGAAATCATACATTCTTCAACGTCCTACTCAGGTTTGAGAATATGTCTTTCAATTTTGAGTATATCTGACTATGAATCTTGTTAAATTTGTTTAAATGGATTTAAGATGATGTACAGATCTAACTACATGCTTGAAACAATGCCTATTGCTTGCTGGGTAAATTTGAGGAAGGGTTATTTGTGCTTTGTGCTAAGAAAGTATATGTCCAATAGATTTAGTGATAACTCTAGTAGAGGGCAGAACCTATCCCTGGGTTCGGTCTCTTGTCTTTGCGATTTGTCCCTCTCCTCCCTAGGTATGTGGGGAGGGTTACGTCATGGCACTTGGTCATTTCTCCAAGTGCTAGGGAGGGTTGCAAGCCAACACTTCCTCCAAGCATGGCCGATCAAGTGGAGGAACCCAACACTTGGTCATTTTTCTCCACCCGAGCTGCGTGGGGAGGGTTACTCGTGGCACTTGGTCATTTTTTCTTCCAAGTCCTGGGGAGCGTTTTGGGAACCTTATGTGTCTTGGATGGTGAGCGACTCTGGATTGGGGGGGTCTTCCCGGCCGCCCCGCACCGGATAGCGAAATGATGGATAGTACCACTCTCAGCAACAGATATCTTGGCTCTTGCCACGATGAAGAAACGCTTGCGAAATGCGATCGTGATGTGAATTGCGAACTCCGGAATCATTGAATCTTTGAACGCCAACTTGCGGGGCTTGTCCGAGGGCATGTCCGGCCGGCGTCCTAATCGTCCCTCTCGCCGCGCCTTGAATCACGGCGCAAATTGGCCGTCCATGGCAAGCCGCGTGGTCGGCTGGAGTGCATAGGGAGGACGCCGCCTCTAAATGCATCGCGTGGTCGGGCGGGGTTGGTTCGGGTTATCGTTTGCTTCCCGGCCAAGTGGGCGGGTTCTAGGCGGTGCCCCCACCGCCAACATGTTGCTCGTCACTAAGGTGTCGGCCGGTTCCCTTGTGTGGCCACTACCCAAGAGACCTGAGATCAGGCAAGGCTACCCGCTGAATTTAAGCATATCATTAAGCGGAGGAAAAGAAACTAACCAGGATTCCCCTAGTAACGGAAGCGAACCGGAAGGTGCCCGATTGAGAATCGTGGCGTTTTGCGCTATGAATTGTAGTCTGTAGAAGCGTCCTCTGCGGCGGACCGGGTCGAGGTTCCCCGAAGTGGGCGCCGAGAGGGTGAGAGCCCCGTCGGGCCCGGACCCCTGTTGCTCCACGAGGCGCTCTCCACGAAGTCTGGGCTGTTTGGGAATGCAGCCCTAAGTGGGTGGTAAATTCCATCTAAGGCTAAATACTGGCGAGAGACCGATAGCGAACAAGTACCGCGAGGGAAAGATGAAAAGAACTTTGAAAAGAGAGTTAAAAAGTGCTTGAAATTGCTTTGGGGGAAGCGAATGGAGGTTGCCGGTGCGCCCGGTTGGGTGCGGAACGGCCTCGGCTGGTCTGCCCGGTCAACTTCGGGGCCGCCAACGTTGGCTCCTTCTGCGGGATAAAGAGGGACCATGTGACCCGGACGATGCCGTAGGGCGGGCTTGGGCTTGGGGCGACGCCACATTGGCGGCTAGCATGCACCGTCGCGATCCGGACGTTGGCTTGTGGGGCTTTCCATTCGACCCGCCTTGAAACACGGACCAAGGAGTCTAACATGCGCGCGCGTTGGTGGGTTCAAAACCCGCTTGGCGAAAAGGAAACCGATGCGCGTGGGAGCCTTGTTGTCGGGTGCACCATGCGCCCGACATGATCTTCTCGTGAAAGGTTTGAGTGTGAGCATGCACATTGGGACCCGAAAGATGGTGAACTATGCCTCGAAAGCAGGCGGAGCCGGAGGAAACTCTGGTGGAGGCTCGTGAAGCGATACTTGACGTGCAAATCGTTCGTCGGACTTGGGTATAGGGGCGAAAAGACTAATCGAACCATCTAGTAGCTGGTTCCCTCCGAAGTTTCCCTCGGGATAGCTGGAGCTCGTTCAAAGTTTTATCCGGTAAAAGCGAATGATTAGAGGCATCGGGGAGAAACTCCCTCGACCTATTCTCAAACTTTAAATAGGTAAGGCGCCCGGGGTTGCTCCATTGAACCCGGCCCCGGAATTGAGCTCAAAGTGGGCCATTTTTGGTAAGCGAATCGGCAATGCGGGATGAACCGAAAGCCGGGTTACGGTGCCCAAGTCTTGGCTAACCTAGATCCCACAAAGGGTGTTGATTGATTAAGACAAAGCCAGGGCGGTGGTCATGGAAGTTGAAATCCGCTAAGGAGTGTGTAACAACTCACCTGCCGAATCAACTAGCCCCGAAAATGGATGGCGCTGAAGCGCGCCGCCTATACCCGGCCGTCGTGGCTGAAGCGCGCCGCCTATACCCGACCGTCGTGGCAAGTGCGAGGCCTCGATGAGTAGGAGGGCGTGGGTGTCGTGGAGCAGCTCCGGGCGTGAGCCCTAGTGGAACGGCACCCAGGGCAGATCTTGGTGGTAGTAGCAAGTATTCAAATGAGAACTTTGAAGACTGAAGTGGAGAAAGGTT
>JAJEKV010000150.1:1025507-1105507 GCA_021234155.1 Isoetes taiwanensis | reverse complement strand
CGTAATTCACCAAGTGTTGGATTGTTCACCCACCAATAGGGAACGTGGAGCTGGGTTTAGACCGTCCGTGAGACAAAGTTAGTTTTACCCTACCGATGCAATCGCGTGCCGCAATAGTAATCCAACTTAGTAATGAGGAACCGCTTGATTCGCATACTTGGTCATTGGCGCTTTGGTTGAAAAGCCGCCAGGCGCCGGGGTACCATGCGTGGGATTATGACCAACGCCTCTAAGTCAATCCATGCTAGATGCGGCGCTCTTTACCTCCTCGGTTGTGACCCGACTACTGTTAGGGGTGCCTTGTGTGCCCCCGAGAGCCCGTGTCGAGGGATGCCTCCTCTCGTCCCGAAGAGGATGAGGGGGTCGCCTTTGTAGGATAATTCCAAACGGCGGGAGATAGATCCTATGCGCATTTAATTAAATTAAGACGGGTACATGTCTTGCGGAAGAGTAGCCTTGCCGCCACGATCCGCTGAGGTTCGGCCTCTTGTCTTTTTGCGATTTGTCCCTCTCCTCCCTAGGTATGTGGGGAGGGTTACGCCATGGCACTTGGTCATTTCTCCAAGTGCTAGGGAGGGTTGCAAGCCAACACTTCCTTCAAGCATGGCCGATCAAGTGGAGGAACCCAACACTTGGTCATTTTTCTCCACCCGAAATACTGCGTGGGGAGGGTTACTCGTGGCACTTGGTCATTTTTTCTTCCAAGTCCCGGGGGAGCGCTTTGGGAACCTTATGTGTCTTGGATGGTGAGCGACTCGATTGGGGGTCTTCCCGGCCCCCCGCACCCGGATAGCTTAAATGATAGATAGTACCACTCTCAAAGAATGATATCTTGGCTCTTGCCACGATGAAGAACGCAAATAAATGCGACACGTGATGTGAATTGCGTAACTCCGTGAATCATTGAATCTTTGAACGCAACTTGCGCCTCGGCTTGTCCGAGGGCATGTCCGGCCGAGCGCCTAATCGCCCCTCTCGCCGGACCGAATGCGAAAGCGCAAATTGGCCGCCCATGGCAAGCACGCGGGTCGGCTGGAGTGCATAGGGAGGACGCCGCGACTCTAAATGCGTCGCGTGACGGATCGGCGGGTTGGTTCGGGTTATCGCTTGCTTCCTACCGCGGCTGGTTCTAGGAGGTGCCCCCACCCGCCAACATGTTGCTCGTCACTAAGGTGTCGGCTGGTTCCCTTGTGTGGCCACTACCCAAGAGACCTCGATCAGGCAAGGCTACCCTGAGTTTAAGCATATCATTAAGCCGGAGGAAAAGAAACCAACGTGGATTTCCCTAGTAACTACGAGCTTAACCGAAGGTGCCCAAATTGAGAATCGTGGCATTTTGCATTGCGAATTGTAGTCTCAGAAGCGCCCTCTCGGGGCGGACCGGGTCGAGGTTCCCCGGAAGTGGACGCCGAGAGGGTGAGAGCCCCGTCGCCCGGACCCTGTTGCTCCACGAGGCGCTCCACCACGAAGCCTGGGCTGTTTGGGAATGCAGCCTTAAGTGGGTGGTAAATTCCATCCAAGACTAAATATTGGCAAGAGACCGATAGCGAACAAGTACCGCGAGGGAAAGGTGAAAAGGACTTTGAAAAGAGAGTTAAAAAAGTGCTTGAAATTGCTGGGAGGGAAGCGAATGGAGGTTGCTTTGGTGCGCCCGGTTGGGTGCGAACGGCCTCGGCTGGTCCCGGCCTTGGCCAACTTCGGGGTGCCGCCAACGCTGGCTCCTTCTACGGGATAAAGAGGGACTATGTGACCCGATGATGCCGTGGGGCGGGCTTGGGCTTGGGGCGACGCCACATTGGCGGGCTAGCATGCACCCTGCGTGCGATCCGGACGTTGGCTTGTGGGGCTTTCCATTCGACCCGCCTTGAAACACGGACCAAGGAGTCTAACATGCGTCGAAGTTGGTGGGTTCAAAACCCGCCTTGGCGAAAAGGAAACCGATGCGTGGGAGCCTTGTTGTCGGGTGCACCATGCGCCCGACCATGATCTTCCTCGTGAAAAGGTTTGACTGCGGAGCATGCTGTTGGGACCCGAAGATGGTGAACTATGCCCGAAAGGGGCGGCCGAGAGGAAACTCGGTGGAGGCTCAGAGCGATACCGACGCGCAAATCGCTCGGCGACTTGGGTATAGGGCGAAAAGACTAATCGAACCATCTAGTAGCCGGTTCCCTCCGAAGTTTCCCTCGTGATAGCCGGAGCTCGCTCAAAGTTTTATCGGGTAAAGCTTAATGATTAGAGGCATCGGGGAGAAACTCCCTCGACCTATTCTCAAACTTTAAATAGGTAAGGCGCCGGTTGCTCCATTGAACCCCGCCCCGAATTGAGAGCTCCAAGTGGGCCATTTTTGGTAAGCGTAACGAATCGGCGATGCGGGATGAACCGAAGCCGCCGGTTCACGGTGCCTGCGCGCTGGGCTAACCTAGATCCCACAAAGGGTGTTGATTGATTAAGACAAACAGGGGCGGTGGTCATGGAAGTCGAAATCCGCTAAGGAGTGTGTAACAACTCACCCGCCAAATCAACTAGCCCCGAAAATGGATGGCGCCGGCCGCCGCCTATACCCGCCCGTCGTGGCTGAAGCGCCGCCGCCTATACCCGACCGTCCGTGGGCAAGTCGCGAGGCCTCGATGAGTAGGAGGGCGTGGGTGTCGTGGAGCAGCTCGGGCGTGAGCCCTAGTGGAACGGCACCCGCGCGATCTTGGTGGTAGTAGCAAGTATTCAAATGAGAACTTTGAAGACCGGCGGGAGAAAGGTTCCATGTGAACAGCAATTGGACATGGGTTAGTCGATCCTAAGAGATGGGGCAATCTCAGGTGAATGGCGCAATTTGGCGCCGGCCGATCGAAAAGGGAAATCGGGTCAATAGTCCCAACCGACGCGGGCGAAGGGACGATAACGCTTGTGAATCCGAGACGCCGGCGGGGGGCCCCGAAGAGTTCTTTTTTCTTTTAACGGTCCGATGACCCCGAAATCAGTTTGCCCGGAGATAGGGCCTTGTGGCCGGCAAAGCACCGCGACCGCGGTGTCCGGTCGCCCTCGGGCGCCCATGAAAATCGGAGGAGCGATTGCCGAGCACGCCCTCGTCGCATCATAACCGCATCAGTCTCCAAGGTGAGCAGCCTCTAGTCGATGGAACAATGTATGTAAGGGAAGTCGGCAAAATGGATCCGTAACCGGGAAAAGGATTGGCTCTAAGGGCTGGGCTTAGGGGTCCGCGCGCTTGACCCTCAGAGGGTCGTTGGCGGTTCTGCCCGAAGCTGCCTCCCCGCGGGCGAGGGCGGGCCTCCTCGTCGCCGACCGGGCGACGGACATAGAATGCATCCCCTGGGGGTGCTCTCCCTAGGCGGCGAACAATCATCTCGTAACTAGAACGGACAAGGGGAATCCGGCCGCTTAAATAAAACAAAGCATTGCGATGGTCCTGTGGATGTTGACGCAATGTGATTTCGCCCGAGGCTCAATGTCAAAGTGAAGAAATTCAACCAAGCGGGTAAATGGCGGAGTAACTATGACTCTCTTTAAGGTAGCCAAATGCCTCGTCATCTAATTAGTGACGCCAAGATGAATGGATTAACGAGATTCCCACCGTCCCTATCTACTATCTAGCGAAACCACGCCCAAGGAACGGGCTTGGAAAAATCAGCGGGGAAAGAAGACCCTGTTGAGCTTGACTCTAGTCCCGGCTTTGTGAAATGACTTGAGAGGTGTAGGATAAGTAGGAGCCTCGGCGCAAGTGAAATACCACTACTTTTAACGTTATTTTACTTACTCCGCGAGGTGGAGGCGGGGGCCGCCCCCCGCTTCTAGTCTTAAGGTCCGCTATACGGTCCGATCCAAAGGAAGACATTGTCGTGGGGAGTTTGGCTGGGCGCACATCTGTTAAAAGATAACGCAGGTGTCCTAAGATGAGCTCAACGAGAACAAAAACTCGTGGGAACAAAAGGGTAAAAGCTCATTTGATTTTGATCTTCAAGACGGATACAAACTATGAAAGCATGGCCTATCGATCCTTTAGTTAGCGCTCATAGCGACGTTGTTTTTTTTGATCCTTCGATGTCGGCTCTTCCTATTATTGTGAAGTAGAATTCACCAAGTGTTGGATTGTTCACCCACCAATAGGGAACGTGAGTCGGGTTTAGACCGTCGTGAGACAGATTAGTTTTACCCTCACGATGCACTCGCGTGCCACAATAGTAATCCAACTTAGTACGAGAGGAACCGTGGATTCGCATACTTGGTCATTGCGCTTTGGTTGAAAAGCCGGGCTGCGGGCTACCATGCGTGGGATTATGACCGAACGCCTCTAAGTCGTAATCCATGCTAGATGCGGCTCTTTACCTCCTCGGTTGTGACCCGACTACTGTTAGGGGTGCCTTGTGTGCCCCCGAGAGCCCGTGTCGAGGGATGCCTCCTCTCGTCCCGAAGAGGATGAGGGGGGTCGCCTTTGTAGGATAATTCCAAACGGCCGGGGAGATAGATCCTATGCATGATTATTTTAAATTAAGATCTGGTAATCGCGGCGCTGAAGAGTAGCCTTTCCGATTTGTCCCTCTCCTCCCTAGGTATGTGGGGAGGGTTACGTCATGGCACTTGGTCATTTCTCCAAGTGCTAGGGAGGGTTGCAAGCCAACACTTCCTCCAAGCATGGCCGATCAAGTGGAGGAACCCAATACTTTTCACGCTACGGCTGACAGACGGGCGGCCTGCCACATCACTATGGATCTTGAAGACATTCCGATATGGTTTCCATGTCATATCCCCGCATTTGCCCGCGCAGGATCCGCGTCTACGGTGCATGACCGCCCAGAGCCACCGTTGCCGCCTCAAGCCCGAGTTGGCGGCCTCCTCTTGCGCCACGTCTGATTACGGGCGGCCTGACACATCAGCACAAGTCTTCCAAGACATGGGGAGATGGTTACCACGCCCGCAACACGCCCTTTCACGCGCCGAACCCGCATCGGCCAAGCAGGACCGCACAGAGCGGCACTTGGTAGATGCGGCGGCCTTTTCTGCGCCTTCTCGCATTGTGGCTGATCAGGGGCGGCCTGCCACATCAGCACGCGTCTTGGAGGACATTAGGATATGGCTTCCATGCCATATCCCCGCATTTGCCCCCGCCAGATATGCGTTTGCAGTGGATGACCGCCCGGAGCCACGGTTGCCGCCTCAAGCCCGAGTTGGCGGCCACCTCTTGCGCCACGGCTGATAAGGGGCAGCCTACCACATCGGCACGGGCCTTATACAACAAGGAGAGATGGTTACCACGTCGGCAACGCGCCATTTCACGCGCCAGACCCTCATCGACCAGGCAGAGCCGCATGGAGCGGCCCTTGGTGGATGCGGCGGCCTTTAACTGCCTCTTCTTGCGCGCTGGCTGATAACAGGTGGCCTTCCACGTCACTACGGGTTCTGGATGGCATTCCGATATGGTTTCCATGTCATATCCCTGCATATGCCCGCGCCGAATCCGTGTTTGTGGCTCATGACCGCCCGAGAGCCATCGTTGCCGCCTCAAGCCCGACTTGGCGGTCTCATCTCGTGCCACGGCCGATAGCAGACAACCTGCCACATCAGCAGTGACCTTTTTACGACAAGGGGAGATGGTTGGCGTGTCGGCAACACGCAATTCCACGCGACGGACCCGCACCGACCAAGCAAGACTGCACGGAGCGGCACATGGTGGATTCGGCGGTCTTTACTGCCTCTTCTCGTGCTGAGACTGATAACGGGCAGCCTTCGAGATGACTACGGCCTTGGAGGACATTGCTCGTCTGGTTTTTGTCTAGGCTCCACGCATTTTTCCGCCCCGGCTCCGCTTTTGCGGCATATGACCGCCCGGAGCCAACATTGCCGCCTAAAGCCTAAGTTGGTGGCGTCCTCCCGTGCCATGGCTGATAATGGGTGCCCGACACGTCAGCACGGGTCTTGGACAATGTGCCGAGATGGTTTCCACGTCAGCAATGCGCCCTTGCCCGCGCCGGACCGCCCGGGGCGGCTCTAGGCCCGTCGCGCATGCCTCGGCTGATAACGGGGGTACTTGGCTGATAACGGGGACTGACACATCAGCACGGGTCTTGGACAACGTGCCGAGATGGTTTCCACGTCAGCAATGCGCCCTTGCCCGCGCCGGACCGCCCGGGGCGGCTCTAGGCCCGTCGCGCACGCCTCGGCTGATAACGGGGGTACTTGGCTGATAACGGGGACTAACACGCCAGCACGGGTTTTGGACAGCGTGTCGGTGATGGTTTCAACGCCAGCAATGCGCCTGCCCGCCGCCGACCGCCTGGGGCGCTCTAGGCCCGCCGCGCAAGCGCCGGCTGATAACGGGGTACTTGGCTGATAACGGGGGACTGACACATCAGCACGGGTCTTGGACAGCGTGCCGAGATGGTTTCCACGTCAGCAATGCACCCTTGCCCGCGCCGGACCGCCCGGGACGGCTCTAGGCCCGCCGCGCCGCGCCTCGGCTGATAACGGGGTACTTGGCTGATAACGGGGACTGACACGTCAGCACGCCGCTTTGGACGGCGTGCGGAGATGGTTTCCACGTCAGCAATGCGCCCCTGCCCGCTTCAAGTTCGCACTTGCCCGCGCCGGACCGCCGGGAGACTCTAGGCCTGCCCGTCAGCGCCGACGCCGGCTGATAACGGGGTTTTGGCTGATAACGGGGCCTGACACGTCATCATGGGTCTTGGATGGCGTGCCAAGATGGTTTCCACGTCAGCAATGCGCCCTTGCCCTCGCCGGTCCCGCGTTTGCCTCGCGGGACGGCCCGGGGCAACTCTAGGCCCGTCGGGCCCGCCATGGCTGATAACGGGGGCTATGGCTGATAACGGGGGACCTGACGCGTCAGCAGAGGCCCTGCGTGACGTGTCGGGACGGCCTGCCACGTCACCACAATGACTTGGCGCCGCATCGAGGGCGGCATCCACCGCGGTAAACCGGACCGGGCCGTATCGCGTCGGGGGGTCACGCCGCCTTTACGGCGGCGCCTGGCTGATAACGGGGTGCTGACAATAGGCACCTATTTGGCGACGTGGAATGCTCCGATTGGCGGGAGGCTGCCACCTATAAGCTTCCTTTGCGCGCCCCATTCCTATCCATGCCGCCGCTCATACTCCGAGCCCCCTTTATGGGCCTATTATTTTTGACATAAAAGTGTGGGGGCATTCACAAACCCCGGGGATAGTGGAAGGGGCAGTTTGCACTTGGTCTTGGGCGACTTAGTACAACGGTCGACTTGGAAGCGGTTTGCTCACTGGTTTTGGCTACCCCACCTGGGTTGCTCTAGCCTTTGTGCACCTTAGTACTGATCGCTTGGCTACTCCAAAACGCACAAGCCAATGCGCCCCCTTTCAGCTCTTGGATCCTTGCTGCCCGACCGGTTGGTTCCGTTGGTCGGTTTGGTTGGTCGGCTAGTCGGTTTGTTCCCCGTGAAGGCTCCTCCGCTTTGGTCACCTCCTGGTTGGTTTCGGGCCGGGCACTTAGTAGAAAACCCACTTAAGATCCCAACTTGGGTTGGTCATGACCGGTCGGTGCCTTTCCTCGGTCGTCCGGTTAGTCGGCTCCCTAACCCACCGTTGGTTCCGTTGGTCGGTTTGGTTGGTCGTCTGGTCGGTCGGTTCCCCGTGAAGGCTCCTCGGTTTTGGTCACCTCCGGTTGGTTTCGCCGGGCACTTAGTAGAAAACCCACTTAAGATCCCAACTTGGGTTGGTCATGACCGGTCGGTTCCCTTCCCTCGGTCCCTTCTAAGAGTCGGCTCCCCCACCGACCCGGTTGGTTCCGCTTGGTCGGTCTGGTTGGTCGGCTAGTCGGTTGGTTCCCCTCGTGAAGGCACCTCGGTTTTTTGGTCACCTCCTGGTTGGTTTCGGCCGGGCACTTAGTAGAAAACCCACTTAAGATCCCAACTTGGGTTGGTCATGGCTGGTCGGTTACTTCCCCTCGGTCCCTCCTGTTAGTCGGCCCCCCGGTAAATCGCCGGTTGGTTCCGCTTGGTCGGTCTGGTTGGTCGGCTAGTCGGTTTGTTCCGTGTGAAGGCACGCCGGTTTTGGTCACCTCCTGGTTGGTTTCGGGCCGGGACTTAGTAGAAAACCCACTTAAGATCCCAACTTGGGTTGGTCATGGCTGGTCGGTTCCTTTCCTCGGTCATTCCTAAGTTAGTCGGCTCCCCCCGACCGGTTGGTTCCGTTGGTTCCGCTGGTCGGTTGGTTGGTCTAGTCGGTTGGTTCCCCCGTGAAGGCACCTCGGTTTTGGTCACCTCCGGTTGGTTTCGGCTGGGCACTTAGTAGAAAACCCACTTAAGATCCCAACTTGGGTTGGTCATGACCGGTCGATTCCCCTTCCCTCGGCCCCTTCTGGTTAGTCACCTCCCACCACCGGTTGGTTGTTCTCATTGGTCGCTTTGGTCTGGCTCCACCGGTTTGGTCACCTCTGGTTTCTTGGCTTGGTCATCCCAATGGACTCCACTCAAGTTCCTCCTTGGGTTGTGCCCGACCGGTTGGCTCCTTCCCTTCGGCACGGTTGGTTGGCTCGGTCCGCTTGGCTTGCATTGTTGGTTGGTTGGTGATGTGCACGCCATGTGAGGGAACGCTTTGGCTGGTGGCTTGTCCCGCTAGCCCGTGGCGGATAGCTTGTGCGACGGCATCGGCGCGGCTTAGCCTTGGCTAGTTGGGCTGGTTGTTGGTTTGAACTAAATGGCTGGTAGCTTCGCCGGTTGGTTCAAGGCTTTTGAGTTGGGATGCGCCATCGCCTCGACAAAGGATCTTAGCCGAGGGCTGGTCTGGCTGGTTACCGCTGGCGGGCTCGGTGATCACGATTTGCACTAATTGGTGGTTTTGCTTCCTAACCGGGTTGCTCGGCTTCCCCCTTGTCTTGGCCACGGAGTCGTTCACGGAGTCAGAGGAGACATGGTGAACTACGAAATGGTTTTGGGCAAGGTGGGTGGTCCTTGTCGGGTGGTGTTGGTCCTTGGCATTTGTTTTGGCTCGACGGGGCCTTGGCGTCTGACCAAGACTTTTAGCCGTGATGGCCAACACTCTTGCTCGGCTCAACGGCTACTCGGGACGGTTGCTTGTTGGGTTGGTCTAGCCAGTTGGTGGCTTTCCTTCCCAAGCATGTAAGACGGGCTGGAGCTTGAATGGGTTGCTTGCCCTTGGTCGTTTTGGCTAATCGTGTCGGGCCCGTTCTTCAGACCCGCCTTGGCTTGTGGGATTTGTGCGTGTTCAGATTGAGTTGGAAGTTGGGAAGTGCATTTCACCTTGTTGTTGCGTGCTACAACGCGGGTCCCTGACTCGCGTCGTGCTCGCCCCGTGTTCCAAAGGATTCGGTTCCTCGGGTTTGTGTGCCACATCGGCTTGGTGCCCTACCGTTGTTTCCGTCTGCCTTTGGTTGGCTTTGGCCGCCCTAAACCCTAAACCCTAAACCCTAAACCCTAAACCCTAAACCCTAAACCCTAAACCCTAAACCCTAAACCTGGCTTTGGCGTGTTGGTTCCTCAATGTTGGAAATTGCCTGCCTCCGATGTCCGACCCCCCCCAAAAACAGGGGTGGTCGGAAGGTTGCCAAGGCCTTGTTGGGAATGTGATGTTGGTTTTGGGCTTGGCTCCATCGTGCCCTCCCTCTCTGGACCCGTCCGGTTGGGTTGTCTTTGTGGTGGTGCCTTGCTCGTGTTTCGCTGTTGCCCCATTGGGTCTCGTTTGGCTCGCTCATGGCGGTTGGTTCCACTCCATAGTGGCAGCTTTGTGGCCTCGCTCGGATTGCCGGGCTCGTTGTGGTTGGTGGCCCCCGCTCCGCCGCAATGCATAGGCCTTGGATGGTTGGAGATGTGCTTTTACCCTCTTTGTGTCGGAACGGCGGCGAACCTCTTCCACCTACCATGCCGGAGTTCCGGATGCACACAACAAGTTCGAGACGCGTTCAATGTTCGGCCTCGACCTAGTCCTCATCATGTTTGTTCCTTGGCCTCCCGTCCGCTTTGGTGGCGCGGTTCCGGTTCCATTCTTGGACACTTTCGGTTGGTGCGGTGCATGTCCTTCTCTCCTCTGTCTTTCTTTGTTGTTGGCGCCGCGGCTGACCTCCCACTTCAAGTGTTGGTGCCGGGCGACCATGCCTCCATCGCCTTGCCGCCGCCCCTTTGGGAACGGCAGAGCCGATGCTGATCGTTCCCTCTCGTTGTGCCCCTCCACCCGTGTGTGGGTGGATGGTCATCCCTTTATGGAAGCTACCTGGTTGATCCCGCCAAGTAGTCATATGCTTGTCTCGAGAGATTAAGCCATGCATGTGTAAGTATAAGCTACCTTGTACCGCAGAAACCGCGAATGGCTCATTAAATCGATTATAGTTTATTTGATGGTATCTTACTACTTGGATAACCGTAGTAATTCTAGAGCTAATACGTGCACCAAGTCCCGACCCATGGAAGGGATGCATTTATCGATAAAGGCCGATGCAGGCTTGCCCGCTCACGAGGTGACTCATGATAACTAGTCGAATCGCACGGCCTTAGCGGCGATATTTCATTCAAATTTCTGCCCTATCAACTTTCGATGCTAGGATAGTGGCCTACCATGGTGGTGACGGGTGACGGGAATTAGGGTTCATGTGGTGGGTAGAGTCATACAACCAATCCCGTAAATCTAGATCATGCTCCCGAGAGGGAAAGTACATGAAGATCAGCGGGAAGCACGCAATCATCAACCCGAAAACCGATGGGATCCCCACATAGTCCAAGCAAAGAACATCGTGCAAACAAACACCCATGCATCACATACGGACTAGGAAATCCGAACCATAAAACCATATGCCTAGGCTATGAAGAACGCCGACACACAAGGTATCCACGCAACACGAGTCACAAGACTATGGCACAAGAGGAAGGGTCGTCGAGTGAGCAACCGACCGAGAGGGTTACATGATCCTCCACACATAGAGACGCAGCCACACATCCCAAGCCAAGAGATCCTAAGAGACCTAGACGCACTCATCGGAAGGGTGCTAGATGGGTATACAATATAATCATCCTCAATACCACGTCGGACCCTAATGGTCCCAAAAGCTCCCACCTTAACAGGGGGAGCAAAAGAGGCCAGAGGGGGTGGGACCAACCCTCTCTGCTCGTTAGGCCAATACCGCAGCATCCAGACCTTAAGCAAGATCGGAGGGGCTGCATGGCCAACCAGAACAACAATGGAGAAGAAAGAGAGAGAGAAGAAAGAAAGAGGAAAGAAGGGGTGGAAATAAGGGGTGGAGCGAGGGGGAGAGAATGCGCGGAGAGAGAGAAGGAGAGGAGGGGGGATGGGAGGGGAAAGAGGGGTGGGGAGAGCAGAAGTGGGGAGGCAAGTGCGGGGCTCCCGCCACCAACACTTGTCTAAAAATACAACAATGGGCAACAGCCCCAAAAAAGTGGGGGCCCAGCACAGCATGAGGGGGACACCTATGGTCACCTGGGTTTGAGCCCATGACCTCTCAACAAAGGGCTAAACCAACTGGTCCAACTGGACCAAGCCTAAGGGCCCTTAGGAATCAAAACATTAATAACATTACCCACTAGGAGAGGGGTGTGGGCCCTAGGTCAAAACCTTAAAGAATTATTATTATTTTTTTTTTTTTCCGGAATCGAGCCATCGACGTGGTGAATGTAGGCCCCAACGCTACCCAACCCATCATGGGCGCTCTTGATGTTTACTAAATGTTGCTACAAAATGTTGCTACAAAATGTTGCTACACTTAACAGTTATATCCCCACAAAATTGTAGTGAAAATAGTGGTGATAGTGTCTAAACAATCACTGGTGGACGCGTTTGATCTTCGAACCGCTGCTGCAAGGGTCTTTTGTGCTAACCATTAGCTACCCAGATTAGGTACTTGCTTAGATCTGGTCTGAGTAATCCCCAATAATTGTACTTCTGCTTCCAGGACCTGCTATCTGGTCATGCAAATGAAGGCCTGCCACGTGGCTGACATGAACTGGCATGCGCAGAAGGGGTGTTGAACTACCCTGTATAAAAGCACCATTCCCGACTCCTGTAATTTTCTTTTACCATTTTCTCCTCTGTTGCGCTTGGATCTCGTCGCTCAGCTCTCCTCCACTCTGGCATCAAGAACGACAGATTGATGGAGCCAGAGAGGGGGGTTTGCTTTGTATCAGATCTATTGCTTGCTTTTTGCTTGACTGTCTTTTGGTCACACTCAGCTACTTCTGTTTTTTCCATTTGTTTCTTCAGATTTATCTTCGAGATGGATCCTTCTGTCTGCGGATTCAGACTTATTGACATGAGGGAGCAGGGTCTGCAAGGGAGGCTCTGGCGTGACGTTAAAATCTCTTCTTCTTCTTCTATAGAGTGTAAGATCCCTCCTAACTATTAGTGCACTAACCCCTTTCCTTCCCTGTATTCAGAGGTTCATTAGCCAGCGCGGGGGTGTCCAGATCCACTCCGGCTCTTCCCCTCTACTGGTACAGAAAGTCGGGCTCCAGATTCTAAGCCATTTTGCAGCTTCCTCCTCTTTTTTATCGTCATTCATTTTTTTTTTCATGATCCAAGAGTGCTGGGACGCTATTGTTGCAATCATATTTGTCCATAGTTCCGTCATCAGGAGATTAATCTGAATATCACGATTTTCAAAGTGCATGACCGTCATATGGTCCGAACTATGTGAGCTCTCAAAATATTCCACACCTCCCCGATCATTTCTTGTTCCCTTTATTTGATGAGGGCCAGCCAAAACCGTGAAGTGAGGCTCATTTATTGCCTAGTATTTGCCAAGTGGGGATATTTTCCGTATTGCATGTTATCCTCCTTCATGCCCGTGAGGACCATATGCCGGGTGATGCTTTCTTTTGCTCATGTTTGTTCTTGTAAGATGGCTCCACACTTTCCATGCTTGTTTCCAAATGACACGGATATGTTTGCACAGCCCGGAATACATGTTTTACAGGTTGCACTGTTCTCCACACCATTTGCATTGATAGAATCTTTGGGGGCTGACCCCTGATATATTTCCTTGGTATTGCACTTTTATTTGCTAAAAGCCACAGCAAGTATTTCACCTTTGCATGGCAGGGATTGGACCAGATGATCTTCAGAAGTCTTGTGCGAGTGAGGTCACTGTTAACCCCTAGAGTAAGGGCCTTTTGAAATAGCTTGGAGTTTTGATTTTCAACAACTGCTTGCATTATTCTGCCCATTTTAGGTCTGAAGGTGAAAAAGTCGAACTGACCTGCATCTCCATATTTCCAGTACCACATACGAGGGTCCCAGGTGAGATCTTCTGAGTTGCAGTTCCTGAAAACCATGAGATTTATTGATTGATCTTTTTCAACTTCAGGATCAGATACCATGTATTTGCGCTTCAGGTCTATTACTCTTATTTTCTTCCACTGTCTCTGGACCTGTTGGGGGATTGGAACTATATCTGGTACTGCTTTTTGTAGTATTGTTCCATTTTGATTTGCTGTGAACCTAAATCCTCTACTGTCATTCTGTAGGGGCTGGAACCATACTTCCCTCTCACTGTTTTGATCTGCTAAAGGGTCCCAGTACCATTTTTCCTGCAAGGGGAGGTTTTGATTGGTAAGTTCTGTCCATGCTTCCTTTACTGCTTGGAGCAAAATCTCCACATCATTCATAATTCTTTTTCTAGTGCATGGCCCTAAGGTTTGGAATATTTTTTGCAGAGTGGCTTCTCTTGTGGGCATTATGATCCTGTCCAGGTCTTCTACTGTTCTTATGCCTTTTTCATGCAGCCATCTCCACCCCATCCTGTATGTATCCTCTCCCAGCTGATGTCCTTGGAATTTTACTCTGGGGTTGTGATCTGATGGTTGTTTTTGAACTGATTTGGGGTGACACGTGCATGTCTGCAGCAACATTGGTTTAAAGTGTTCCCAATGATTAAACAAACCTGCTGAAAAACCACAGTAGCCCCTTTGCTTTAAGTGGGCCGGTTGGCAAAGGCCCGGAGGGGATCGGGGTTTCCATTTGACTCCCTTTTTTCAATGCGGGTTGCTTTCGGCAACATGTGTCCGAAGAGAAGCTTCCATGGCTGCTGGCCAGGGGAGAGGGCCCTAACAAATAGCTTGAATAGCAGGGCCTTGGCCTGTTTGATGGGATCAATCAGACCTAGTCCTCCAAGGTCTTTTGGAAGGATCACATTTTTCCAGCCAACCTTAGATGTAGGGTTTACCTCCCCCACCTGACCTCTCCAAAGGTATATTCTTATACACTTGGTGATTTCATCCAGATATTGTTTTTTCACCACCCATCCACCTGTGAGGTACCAAAGTGCTCCCAAAATGATGATGTTGATGACTGTGGCTCTTGCAGGGAGGGACATGCCTTTGTTAGCCCATTTAGCCAAGTGATTTTTAATCAATGCTACCATATGAATTTCCCCGATCTGCTTGGGTTGATGTCGGGCCCAACTTGGAAGCCGAGATATCTTCTTTGTTTCATCTTTGCTCAAGCCATTTGAAGCCCCTGTTGGTTCCCCAGTTTGGCACTTGTTTGTTGGACACCCATATTCCATATGATTTACCCCAGTTAATTGCAGCACCCGAGGCATGACAGAAAGTGGATAAACATGTTTCCATTATTTCCAGATTTCTTTCTGTGCCTTTGACAAACAAGGCTGTATCATCTGCAAACTCACAGTCCCTTAAGTTGACATCATTCTGTATGAGGTCAATAAGATAATTATTGTCATTAGGTAACTCTAATCCCTCAGGCCCTTCACTGCTTGCCAGGTAATAACCAAGAGCTTCTGCCATTAGGATGAAAAGGGCTGGTGCAAGGGGCAACCCTGCCTCACAGATCTATGCAATTGAATTTGTTTACCCAGATAACCATTTATCATTACTCTAATAGTGGTTCCCCTGTATAGAATAGAGGCTATTTTAATGAAATACCTGGACATTCCGAGTTTTTTGAGCACTTTTTCCATGAATACCCGATGCGTTGCGTCAGTAGGCCTTCTCAAAATCCAAAGGGATGATGGCGGATCTTTATTGGACTCTTTTGCCCACTCCTGAGCAAGCTTAAGTGTGGCAATGTTCTCAAAAATTAGTCTTCCCTTGACAGACCCTGTTTGGGAATTCCTGATGATGGAAGGCAAGACTTCTCTTAACCTCATTGAGAGAGCTTTGGCTACAATTTTATATATGGTGCACATCATTGATATGGGTCTCCAATTTTTGAGCTCTGTTAAGTCCCCCTCTTGGGAACCAATGTAATGCACCCTTCCAAGAATTCTTGCTCCCATTTCCCTATTTGAATGGTCGTGTTCGAGGATTGCGTGAATTACCGGCCCTATCCATTCCCAATTTTAACAAAGAAGGAGGGTGGGATGCCATCCGGACCAGGCTTTTTCTCTTCATTTAATTCTTTCAATGCTATCTTCAACTCCTCTGAGAAAAGGTTTGCTCAGGTGGCATTCATGCTTTCACTTATGATGTTAGGAACTTTTTCCGTGGATTTTATTTATTGCTTGGGTTCTCATTGATGTCAATGGGGACTGCTTCAAACACCCCCCGGAGAAGTAAGTATCGACCATTTCTTGCATTTTATTCTGGCGGGTGTTGATCGACCATTCTGATCTTTTCAGTGCTAAGATGGGGGAGGGGTAGATGCTTTGCCTTTCAAGGCCAGGTAATGTGCATGGGATAGCTGTCTTTCATTTAAGAGCCGGGTAATGTTGCTTTTCTCAAAAGTAATTCAATATTTTTCCTGCTCTACTCTTGCAATCTCATTTTTTAATCTTGCAATTTGACCCCTTGCCCATTCATTCTCACTGTTTCTTTCCAGGATACTTACTGCTGCTGCCAGATTGTTCCTGAGAGCTTTTTCTTTTCCCCACAGCTTCTTTTTTAGCTCTGTTTGCATCCCTCTTGCTTCAGAAGAAATGTGCTTAATTAACCCTGCAAGACCTTGTTCCTGATTGAATTCCCAGAAATCCAATACCTTCCTCTGCAACTCAGCATCTTCAGCTATTGTTTTTCTAATATTGGCTTTTCTCTTTTCCCCATCTGCTACCACATTTTTGCTTGTTAGGATTACTGGTCTGTGGTCAGAAAAGTCCACATACCCGGTTTTGGTCTGCAAGCTACCTCCTTTCATTCCAAACCACTCTGTTGCATAGATTCTGTCCAGTCTTTGCTGAATTTGCCTAGAGTTGGACACCCAAGTGTATGCTGGATGGTGGGGGGCAAAGCTTTCATGTAGGAAACAGTCTGACAGGCCAAAGTTGAAGCACAGCTCAAACCATACCTCTTTTTCCTCATTTGTCATTTGCAGGTCATTGCTTCCCCCGTGTCTATCATCCAGATCTTCCAGCATATTGTAGTCTCCCAGCATCATCAACCCCTGCCCATCATCCACGGGATGAGGGGGCTATTTGTTTCCACATGATTGTCCTTTGGTCTGGTTCTCCACTGTGGGCATAAATATTCAAAAACCCTATTTTGTCTTTCCCCAACTTAATTACTACTATTTGAGCTCTGCCAGGGTATAGAATTTTGTGGCTCTCAATCAGTGATGTCCACCTGGGTCCAATAACCATGAGAGTGCCACCAGATGCCCTTACATCTCTTATTATTGCAGGGTTCCAGAAGTGCTTTCCTGCAGCTACCTTTCTTCTTTCCTTTGCATTTACTATTTTTGTTTCTTGTACAACAATTAAATCAAAAGTTCATGTTTCTGCTTCTAGTTCCCTTATGTGCAGTTTGAGTCTATCCAATTTAGTTACTCTGCTATCCCTCATACTCATTCCCTGCACATTCCATGTTAAGATGTTCAAACTAGTCATAGAGGAACGTGGATCCCTCTACTTCTGAGGGTTTCAGCTTCAAACCAGCAGTACTCTTCATTTGGAACACCTCTGGATCTTCTTTCACCAACTATCACCAGGAAGCTGTCTCCCTTGATCATGGTGGTACCTGATCTCATCCTGAATGAATTTTCAGTCCATTGTGTGTTATTGCAAATAATCTCCATTGCCATTTTATCCCTCTCATTTTCTTCAAGTGGAAGGATTGCCACTGGGAATTCACCTGTATTTTTATTGGCCAGCCACACTTTCTGCCCCTTGTAATATTTCTCATGTGCAATTGCAATAGTGAATAGGGAGATGTTTGGTTTATCCTGATTTGCACTGATCTCATTTTCACCTGTTTCATCCCTGTTTGCAGCATTCAGGTTCAGGATTGGAGCAGAGTTCATGTCATTACTTTCCACCTATTGCTGTGGCAATTCTTGAGCTTGCTCATTTTGCACATTTTGCACATTGTCCCCTTTTTCCTCTGGGCTATTGGCTTGTTGCTTCCCTTCTAGGGTACTTCCTTTCTTACCCATTGCTTAATAATTCTGGGTTTCTTTGTCTTTCTCATTTGAGTGTTTTGTATGGTATCCCCTTCCTTCTCTTGATGTTCCTGACCTTCCTTGCTTGGTGTTTTGCAGGGGCAGTCTCCAAATTCTCTGGCACCCCTTTTATTCCTGGATGTGTTGCTGGTTTTGCCCTCATTCCAACCTGTCTATTTCGCTTGAGTTTCTAGCTTATCCTTGAGGTTTGGGCAATCCCTTTTCCAATGACCACTTTCTTTGCAGTAGTAGCAGGTTTCCCCTGAGTCGAGCACTTCAATGTTAATTGTTCTGCCCCCCACTACCATGGAGGAGGGGATTTTGCTTTGGGGTGTCTCTTGGGATGGTTACTTTAGCTTTGCCTCGACTCCTTTTCCCCTATATTTTCCAACCCAAAGACTACTTCCCCAAAGGTGCTGATTGCCTTATTCATTATTCTCGGAATACGCAGCTCACCTGGTATATTGGACAGCAGAATTTGGACTTCCTGTTGCACCATTTTTTCTCCCTTTTGCAAGTCAAAGTTCTCCACCCATGGGTATATAGTGGCTCTGTTGCCTCACGGCATCAGCCAGATCTTTTCCTTTCCAAGAAGGCCTTTGACCTCATTACATCCCACCGAGAACAATCTCAAACCATGCCGAGCTCAGAGAAGAGCACCTAACTCCTGTGACATTGGTCATTTGTGCATTAAACCACCTTAGGACCTCCTCAGCTGGCATCCAAATGTTTGTGTGCTTGAGCGAGAATAGCACAATTTTGAGTTTTTGTGCTTCTAATTCAATAAGGTTTAATTCTTCTTCACTTAACCCTATGAATTCCATACTATTACCTGTATTTCCAGCTGACTTTGGCTTCTCTTGAGTTGTTTCACCGAGGGGCTTCTCCACCATTAGGACTGGAATTGTGCCGTACATTTGTGTTTTTCCACAGAAATTTTCCATTTGTTCTTTTTACATAGCTTGGGCCTGCTCCCTCATCCATAACCTTTGCTTTCCCTTTTTATTTCATATTTCTTTTGGGGTGATGCTGGCTCCGGTCTATTACTTCGGGAATAGTTGGGTGTATGTTATTTCTCTCTCCTTCCCATGCCTTTGATCTCGCTTGGGCTCTTTGCCATTATCCCAAAAGTATCTATTTGGTGCGTGGGGTCCTGACATTACCCCATGTGTATCCAAATGGCTGTGGGGGTCACGCTGCATTACCCCATAAGTATGCATCCGGTGCGTGGGGGTCACGGACATTACCCCATGTGCAGCCATCCGGCCCGTGGGGGTCACGGGCTTTACCCCATGTGCATGCAACAGTGCGTGGGGGTCATTTAACAATACCCCATGATCATCAACATGGTCCGCGTGGGGTCACGGACTTTACCCCATTAGTTTTATCTGCCATGGCAATTGTATCTGCATCAGCTGACTTGTTTGAAGCAACCTTTACCCCTTGCTGCTGATTTGTCATGTAGGTTAGAGGTGCTGAAGAGCTTGCTCCATCCAAGGTTGCTGGGGTTGTGGTGTTCACCCCATCCCTTTTCTTGTTGCTGCTTTGCAGCTTTTCTTCCAGGTTTGATTGCAGCTTTCTTCTTTCTTCATTGTGCTTGCAAGCTCTTGTGAATGATTTGATGTCTAGTGCTTGATACACCACAATTTGTTTTCCTTTTTCCTCCTCATTCCCAGTTGGTTTTGTGAAAGGAACTCGGGTGCTCCCTTCACTCTTTTCAGCTCTGGATTTGGCCGCTTGGTATTCTTGGTAGGCCTCTTCAAATCCTATTGTCTTATCCTCATATCTTTTTCTTCTAATCCCCTGTGGCCTTTTACCTCTCTTGGCTTTATCTTTTCCTTTTTTATTCAGTCCCTGGGATCTTTTGTTGTTTCTGATACTTCCCTTTTTGCCTTTTCCTTTTGGAACAGGGTTCTTCTTTACCAAGGGGGCATCAGATTCCAGCTTGTCCTCGGACGAGCTCAACAGTTCGATTGGAGGTTCCGTCTTGTTCACCCTTTTGATTTCTATTTTCCTTTTTTTGGTGACTGGAGCTTCCCCTTCACTGCTACTGCTGCTACTAGTGTCGCTACTAGTGCTGCTACTGCTGCTGCTGCTTTTACTAGTGCTAGAGCTGCTTCTGCTACTGCTCACAGCAGTGCTCTCAGAGCTCTCAGAAGAGGTTATGCTGATCTTTCTTTTTTTTCCCTTCTGCAGTTTCGTCTCCGAAGCTTCTGGCACCATTTTCAGCTTGTTCCTAGGTGAAGTTCTGATGGCCACAGGTGGTGGTTTCTTTTCGTGACGTTTCTCCCTCTGGCGATCAGTGTTATCCCTTGGAGCCGTTTTATCTTTTTCTTGCTCTTGAGCAGAATTATCTCTTGCAGCTGGTTTTTCTTTTTTTTCCTGCTCTTTAGCATGCTTGCACATCCTTCTATTTTTTGCAAGTGCCATCGCTTTAGAGCTGGCCGCTAAAAACTTCCTCGGATTATCCATAGCAACCAGGACTCCCGATACTCACAGAATAGAGTATGATTCAATTAGTCTCGAGCAGAGGTCCCTCACTGTTTTAGAATTTACTCTCGGCCCCTTTTTTTATCCCAAATTCCCGCGAAGGGGTGCAAACTCTTCAGATCCGGGCTCCAAACACTGTGTTAGACCCAACCTCGCAATGCAAGCTCATAAAATCAACCCGAAAATTCGCGAATGGGGCTAAGTATTCAACCGATACCAGAGCAGAGCTCTGGAACTTATCTGGGACCCGAAATATGACAAATCCGGATTCTACCGAACGCTTAGAATGCAAGGAACACAAATCCGTCAAGAAATCTGTAAGCGCCCTTAGTATTCTGATGCAAAAATGCGATCAATCAAACAAAGCAACATAGAAACTGGCAGCAGGAGAAGGTTACGGGAGGGCAGAGAGGGGCTGCCAGTGAAAGGCCACGTACTGTTGCAAGGGGCCGTTGGCCGAGGTGGCACTTCCTGGTTGGCCCTTGGGGGGCCCCTGTACGCCAACACGCGTGGGAATCTTAGGCGGGAAACAGTGACGGGGAGTTGAAGGGGGAGGTGAAGGGCAATGAAAAGGGGGAAAGGAAGGGGGAGGCCATGGGCGCTAAGGGAAGGAGGGAATTGGGAATTAGGGTTCGATGTGGTGGGTAGAGTCATATAACCAATCCCAGAAATCTAGATCATGCTCCTGAGAGCAGAAAGCATGCAATCATCAACCCAGAAGCCAGATGGGATCCCCACATAGTCCAAGCAAAGAACATCAGGCAAACAAACACCCATGCATCACATACGGACTAGGAAATCCAGAACCATAAAACCATATGCCTAGGCTATGAAGAACGTCAGACACACAAGGTATCCACGCAACACGAGTCACAAGACTATGGCACAAGAGGAAGGGTCAGGAGTGAGCAACTGACTGGAGAGGGTTACAGGATCCTCCACACATAGACGCAGTCACACATCCCAAGCCAAGAGATCCTAAGAGACCTAGACAGACTCTCAGGAGGGTGCTAGATGGGTATACAATATAATCATCCTCAATACCACATCGGACCCTAATGGTCCCAAAAGCTCCCACCTTAACAGGGGGAGCAAAAGAGCCCAGAGGGGGTGGGACCAACCCTCTCAAGCCGTCAAAGCAATACCGCAAAGATCCGCACCTTAAGCAAGATCGGAGGGGCTGCATGGCCAACCAGAACAACAAAGGAGAAGAAAGAGAGAGAGAAGAAAGAAAGAGGAAAGAAGGGGTGGAAATAAGGGGTGGAGCGAGGGGGAGAGAATGCGCGGAGAGAGAGAAGGAGAGGAGGGGGGATGGGAGGGGAAAGAGGGGTGGGGAGAGCAGAAGTGGGGAGGCAAGTGCGGGGCTCCCGCCACCAACACTTGTCTAAAAATACAACAATGGGCAACAGCCCCAAAAAAGTGGGGGCCCAGCACAGCATGAGGGGGACACCTATGGTCACCTGGGTTTGAGCCCATGACCTCTCAACAAAGGGCTAAACCAACTGGTCCAACTGGACCAAGCCTAAGGGCCCTTAGGAATCAAAACATTAATAACATTACCCACTAGGAGAGGGGTGTGGGCCCCAGGCCAAAACCTTAACAAATTATTAATTTTTTTTTTTCCTGGAATCGAGCCATAGACGTGGTGAATGTAGGCCCCAACGCTACCCAACCCATCATGGGCGCTCCTGATGTTTACCAAATGTTGCTACAAAATGTTGCTACACTTAACAGTTATATCCCCACAAAATTGTAGTGAAAATAGTGGTGATAGTGTCTAAACAATCACTGGTGGACGCGTTTCAGCTTCGAACCGCTGCTGCAAGGGTCTTTCGTGCTAACCATTAGCTACCCAGATTAGGTACTTGCTTAGATCTGGTCTGAGTAATCCCCAATAATTGTACTTCTGCTTCCAGGACCTGCTATCTGGTCATGCAAATGAAGGCCTGCCACGTGGCTGACATGAACTGGCATGCGCAGAAGGGGTGTTGAACTACCCTGTATAAAAGCACCATTCCCGACTCCTGTAATTTTCTTTTACCATTTTCTCCTCTGTTGCGCTTGGATCCCGTCGCTCAGCTCTCCTCCACTCCGACATCAAGAATGACAGATTGATGGAGCCAGAGAGGGGGGTTTGCTTTGTATCAGATCTATTGCTTGCTTTTTGCTTGACTGTCTTTTGGTCACACTCAGCTACTTCTGTTTTTTCCATTTGTTTCTTCAGATTTATCTTCGAGATGGATCCTTCTGTCTACGGATTCAGACTTATTGACATGAGGGAGCAGGGTCTGCAAGGGAGGCTCTGGCGTGACGTTAAAATCTCTTCTTCTTCTTCTATAGAGTGTAAGATCCCTCCTAACTATTAGTGCACTAACCCCTTTCCTTCCCCTCAGATTCGAGGTTCATTAGCCAGGCCATGGGTGTCCGGATCCACTCCCTTTCTTCCCTCACTTGGTACGTAAAGTCGGGCTCCAGATTCTAAGCCATTTTGCAGCTTCCTCCTCTTTTTTATCGTCATTCATTTTTTTTTTCATGATCCAAGAGTGCTGGGACGCTATTGTTGCAATCATATTTGTCCATAGTTCCGTCATCAGGAGATTAATCTGAATATCACGATTTTCAAAGTGCATGACTGTGTCATATGGTCCAGACTATGTGAGCTCTCAAAATATTCCACACCTCCTGATCATTTCTTGTTCCCTTTATTTGATGAGGGCCAGCTGAAACTGTGAAGTGAGGCTCATTATTGCCTAGTATTTGCCAAGTGGGGATATTTTCCAGGTATTGCATGTTATCCTCCTTCATGCCTGTGAGGACCATATGCCAGGTGATGCTGCTGCTCATGTTTGTTACTGTAAGATGGCTCCACACTTTCCATGCTTGTTTCCAAATGACCTGGATATGTTTGCACAGCCAGAATACATGTTTCTGGGTTGCCTGTTCTCCACACCATTTGCATTGATAGAATGCTGGGGGCTGACCCCTGATATATTTCCTTGGTATTGCACTTTTATTTGCTAAAAGCCACAGCAAGTATTTCACCTTTGCATGGCAGGGATTGGACCAGATGATCTTCAGAAGTCTTGTGCGAGTGAGGTCACTGTTAACCCCTAGAGTAAGGGCCTTTTGAAATAGCTTGGAGTTTTGATTTTCAACAACTGCTTGCATTATTCTGCCCATTTTAGGTACTTCTGCTTCCAGGACCTGCTATCTGGTCATGCAAATGAAGGCCTGCCACGTGGCTGACATGAACTGGCATGCGCAGAAGGGGTGTTGAACTACCCTGTATAAAAGCACCATTCCCGACTCCTGTAATTTTCTTTTACCATTTTCTCCTCTCATGGCGCTTTGATCTCGCCGCCAGCTCGGCTCTCCTCCACTCTGGCATCAAGAACGACAGATTGATGGAGCCAGAGAGGGGGGTTTGCTTTGTATCAGATCTATTGCTTGCTTTTTGCTTGACTGTCTTTTGGTCACACTCAGCTACTTCTGTTTTTTCCATTTGTTTCTTCAGATTTATCTTCGAGATGGATCCTTCTGTCTGCGGATTCAGACTTATTGACATGAGGGAGCAGGGTCTGCAAGGGAGGCTCTCTATAGAGTGTAAGATCCCTCCTAACTATTAGTGCACTAACCCCTTTCCTTCCCTGTATTCAGAGGTTCATTAGCCAGCGCAGGGGTGTCCAGATCCACTCCGGCTTTTCCCCTCTACTGGTACAGAAAGTCGGGCTCCAGATTCTAAGCCATTTTGCAGCTTCCTCCTCTTTTTTATCGTCATTCATTTTTTTTTTCATGATCCAAGAGTGCTGGGCCGCTATTGTTGCAATCATATTTGTCCATAGTTCCGTCATCAGGAGATTAATCTGAATATCACGATTTTCAAAGTGCATGACTGTGTACCTTCTCCATATGGTCCAGACTATGTGAGCTCTCAAAATATTCCACACCTCCTGATCATTTCTTGTTCCCTTTATTTGATGAGGGCCAGCTGAAACTGTGAAGTGAGGCTCATTATTGCCTAGTATTTGCCAAGTGGAGATATTTTCCAGGTATTGCATGTTATCCTCCTTCATGCCTGTGAGGACCATATGCCAGGTGATGCTGCTGCTCATGTTTGTTACTGTAAGATGGCTCCACACTTTCCATGCTTGTTTCCAAATGACCTGGATATGTTTGCACAGCCAGAATACATGTTTCTGGGTTGCCTGTTCTCCACACCATTTGCATTGATAGAATGCTGGGGGCTGACCCCTGATATATTTCCTTGGTATTGCACTTTTATTTGCTAAAAGCCACAGCAAGTATTTCACCTTTGCATGGCAGGGATTGGACCAGATGATCTTCAGAAGTCTTGTGCGAGCGAGGTCACTGTTAACCCCCAGAGTAAGGGCCTTTTGAAATAGCTTGGAGTTTTGATTTTCAACAACTGCTTGCATTATTCTGCCCATTTTAGGTCTGAAGGTGAAAAAGTCGAACTGACCTGCATCTCCATATTTCCAGTACCACATACGAGGGTCCCAGGTGAGATCTTCTGAGTTGCAGTTCCTGAAAACCATGAGATTTATTGATTGATCTTTTTCAACTTCAGGATCAGATACCATGTATTTGCCCTTCAGGTCTATTACTCTTATTTTCTTCCACTGTCTCTGGACCTGTTGGGGGATTGGAACTATATCTGGTACTGCTTTTTGTAGTATTGTTCCATTTTGATTTGCTGTGAACCTAAATCCTCTGCTGTCATTCTGTAGGGGCTGGAACCATACTTCCCTCTCACTGTTTTGATCTGCTACAGGGTCCCAGTACCATTTTTCCTGCAAGGGGAGGTTTTGATTGGTAAGTTCTGTCCATGCTTCCTTCACTGCTTGGAGCAAAATCTCCACATCATTCATAATTCTTTTTCTAGTGCATGGCCCTAAGGTTTGGAATATTTTTTGCAGAGTGGCTTCTCTTGTGGGCATTATGATCCTGTCCAGGTCTTCTACTGTCCTTATGCCTTTTTCATGCAGCCATCTCCACCCCATCCTGTATGTATCCTCTACCAGCTGATGTCCTTGGAATTTTACTCTGGGTTTGTGATACAGTAGTTGTTTTTTGAACTGATTTGGGGTGACCTGGTCTATCTGCAGCAACATTGATTTAAAGTGTTCCCAATGATTAAACAAACCTGCTGAAAAACCTTGTAGCCCCTTTGCTTTAAGTGGACAGTTGGCAAAGGCCCAGAGGGGATCAGGTTTCCATTTGACTCCCTTTTTTCTGTCTGGAGTTGCTTTCAGCAACATGTGTCTGAAGAGAAGCTTCCATGGCTGCTGGCCAGGGGAGAGGGCCCTAACAAATAGCTTGAATAGCAGGGCCTTGGCCTGTTTGATGGGATCAATCAGACCCAGTCCTCCAAGGTCTTTTGGAAGGATCACATTTTTCCAGCCAACCTTAGATGTAGGGTTTACCTCCCCCACCTGACCTCTCCAAAAGTATATTCTTATACACTTGGTGATTTCATCCAGATATTGTTTTTTCACCACCCATCCACTTGTGAGGTACCAAAGTGCTCCCAAAATGATGTTGTTGATGACTGTGGCTCTTGCAGGGAGGGACAGGCCTTTGTTAGCCCATTTAGCCAAGTGATTTTTAATCAATGCTACCATATGAATTTCCCCGATCTGCCTCTGTTGATGTCGCCCCAACTTGAAAGCCGAGATATCTTCTGTGTTTCATGCTTGCTCAAGCCATTTGAAGCCCCCGTTGGTTCCCCGTTTGGCACTTGTTTGTTGGACACCCATATTCCATATGATTTACCCCAGCTTAATTGCAAAGACCCGAGGCATGACGTAAAGTGGATAAACATGTTTCCATTATTTCCGATTTCTTTCTCGCGTGCCTTTGACAAACAAGGTCAGATCATCCGCAAACTCACAAATTCCTTAAGTTGACATCATTCTCGTATGAGGTCAATAAGATAATTATTGTCATTAGGTAACTCTAATCCCTCGGGCCCTTCACCGCTTGCCGTAATAACCAAGAGCTTCGCCATTAGGATGAAAAAGGGCTGGTGCAAGGGGCAACCCCGCCTCCGCATTTATGCAATTGAATTTGTTTACCCGGATAACCATTTATCATTACTCTAATAGTGGTTCCCCGCATGTAATGGAGGCTATTTTAATGAAATACCGGACATTCGAAGTTTTTCGAGCACTTTTTCCATGAATACCCGATCACGTTTCGTCAGAGGGCTTCTCAAAATCCAGCAGATGATGGCCGATCTTTATTGGACTCTTTTGCCCACTCCGAAAGCAAGCTTAAGTGTGGCAATGTTCTCAAAAATTAGTCTTCCCTTGACAAACCCCGCTTGGGAATTCCCGATGATGGAAGGTAAGACTTCTCTTAACCTCATTGAGAGAGCTTTGGCTACAATTTTATATATGGTGCACATCTTATATTATAAAGTTTTAGCTGCATGTCTTCAATCAAACCCTAATTTAGATAGTTGAGATCGCCCTGATTGCATTCAAGGTCGAGATTTATCGCACAACTTCCCACCACCGTGATTGGCCATGCTCGATCTCTTAAAGGGAAAGGGAAAATGGCGAAGGGAAATGAAAGGGAAAAAAAAGGGCAAAAGGATGAGAGGCAAAAAGGCATGGGTAAAAGGGAAAGAAAGGAAAAAGTGGAAAAATGAAAGGAAAAAGAGCATGGGAAAAAAAAGGGAAAAAAGAAAAAAGGGAAAGGGAAAAATGAAAAAAAGGACACTATGAAAAAGGGAAAGGGTGAGGACATAATAAGGGAAAAGAAAAGGGGGGGAGGAAAAGGAAAAAAAATATGAGAAAAAAAAAAAAGGGAAGAAGAAAATGGGAAAAAAGGGAAAACAAAAAGAAGATAAGAATGAAGGAGAGGGAAAAAGGGCATGAAAAGAAAGGAAGAAAAACATAAAAAAAAAAGGGCAGGGGAAATGGGAATGCAAAAGGGCAAAATGGAATGAGAAAAAAGGAAGGGAAAAAGGAAAAGTAAAAGGGAAAGGGGAAAAAGGAAAGGGAAAAAGAGCATGGAAAAATGATGAAAAAAGGGAAGGGGAAAAGAAAAGGTGAAAAAAGGAATGAAAAAAAGAGAGAAGAAATGGGAAAGAGACATGAATGAAAAAGGGGGAGGAGAAGGAAGAAAAACAAAAAAGGGAAAGGGAAAGGGAAAAATGAGAAGGAGAAAAGGAAGGAAAAGAGGAGGGAGAAGAGGGTAAAAAAGAAAAAAAAAAAAAAAAGAGAGAGAAGGAGAAAAGTAAATGTGCAGGAAAAATAAGAAAAGGTAAAAAAGAAAGTGTGTAAGAAAATGAGGAAAAAAGGATATGCAGGATAGAGCAAAGGGAAGGTTATCAAATGCACACCTCTTATAGCCTAGATATGATGGACTTGGTTAATGAGTCTAAGCTGAATAGGTTTCCATCCACAAATGTTCCCAACATTTGCCCAGCAACGCTGGGCACCATTACTAGTCATTGATATGGGTCTCCAATTTTTGAGCTCTGTTAAGTCCCCCCTCTTGGGAACCAATGTAATGCACCCTTCCAAGAATTCTTGCTCCCATTTCCCCTGCTGAATGGCTGTGTTCCAGGATTGCAGAATTACTGGCCCTATCCATTCCCAATTTTTAACAAAGAAGGAGGGTGGGATGCCATCCAGACCTGGGCTTTTCTCTTCATTTAATTCTTTCAATGCTATCTTCAGCTCCTCTACAGAGAAAGGTTTGCTCAGGCTGGCATTCATGCTTTCACTTATGATGTTAGGAACTTTTTCCAGGATTTTATTTATTGCTTGGGTTCTGCTAATGTCAATGGGGACTGCTTCAAACACCCCAGAGAAGTAAGTATCGACCATTTCTTGCATTTTATTCTGCTGGGTGTTGATCTGACCATTCTGATCTTTCGAAGGCTAAGATGGGGGTAGATGCTTTGCCTTTCAAGGCCAGGTAATGTGCATGGGATAGCTGTCTTTCGTTTAAGAGCCAGGTAATGTTGCTTTTCTCAAAGTAATTCAGTATTTTTTCCTGCTCTACTCTTGCAATCTCATTTTTTAATCTTGCAATTTGACCCCTTGCCCATTCATTCTCACTGTTTCTTTCCAGGATACTTACTGCTGCTGCCAGATTGTTCCTGAGAGCTTTTTCTTTTCCCCACAGCTTCTTTTTTAGCTCTGTTTGCATCCCTCTTACTTCAGAAGAAATGTGCTTAATTAACCCTGCAAGACCTTGTTCCTGATTGAATTCCCAGAAATCCAATACCTTCCTCTGCAACTCAGCATCTTCAGCTATTGTTTTTCTAATATTGGCTTTTCTCTTTTCCCCATTTGCTACCACAATTTTGCTTGTTAGGATTACTGGTCTGTGGTCAGAAAAGTCCACATACCCGGTTTTGGTCTGTAAGCTACCTCCTTTCATTCCAAACCACTCTGTTGCATAGATTCTGTCCAGTCTTTGCTGAATTTGCCTAGAGTTGGACACCCAGGTGTATGCTGGATGGTGGGGGGCAAAGCTTTCATGTAGGAAACAGTCAGGGAAAAAATTAAGGAACTTTTATATTCAAAGTGGTAAAATAGACTTGGCTAAAGTATGCCAAAAATTGAGGTGAAAGCTTCTAATGTTTAGCTAAACTTTCTAAATTTTGCCACCTGTACTTTCTTACGTTTGGCTAAACTTTTATTTAAAAAAAAAAAATTCTTCTATCTTTTGACCATTTTGCACTAATTCAAGACATAAATATTAACTGACCATAATAAATAGAAAGGCTATAGGATAATTTGGCTAAAGTACACTAAAATTTGACGTAAAAGCTTCTAAGCTTTGGCTAAACTTTCCAAATTTTGGCAGTTACACTTTCTTGCGATTAGCTAAAGTCGGACGAAATGGAGGTGGGGCGTGAAATAGACTTCGCTAAAATTTTATTCTTTTTAGCCCAAAAAGGGCCATAGTTTAGCCAATTTTTTTCCAAACAAAGCCAAAATTTCGCCATTTAGCTAAGTTTAGCCACTAATTTTTTCCATGGAAACAGTCTGACAGGCCAAAGTTGAAGCACAGCTCAAACCATACCTCTTTTTCCTCATTTGTCATTTGCAGGTCATTGCTTCCCCCCTGTCTATCATCCAGATCTTCCAGCATATTGTAGTCTCCCAGCATCATCAACCCCTGCAGATCATCTGGGATGAGGGGGGCTATTTGTTTCCACATGATTGTCCTTTGGTCTGGTTCTCCACTGTGGGCATAAATATTCAAAAACCCTATTCTGTCTTTCTCCAACTTAATTACTACTATTTGAGCTCTGCCAGGGTATAGAATTTTGTGGCTCTCAATCAGTGATGTCCACCTGGGTCCAATAACCATGAGAGTGCCACCAGATGCCCTTACATCTCTTATTATTGCAGGGTTCCAGAAGTGCTTTCCTGCAGCTACCTTTCTTCTTTCCTTTGCATTTACTATTTTTGTTTCTTGTACAACAATTAAATCAAAAGTTCATGTTTCTGCTTCTAGTTCCCTTATGTGTAGTTTGAGTCTATCCAATTTAGTTACTCTGCTATCCCTCATACTCATTCCCTGCACATTCCATGTTAAGATGTTCAAACTAGTCATAGAGGAACGTGGATCCCTCTACTTCTGAGGGTTTCAGCTTCAAACCAGCAGTACTCTTCATTTGGAACACCTCTGGATCTTCTTTCACCAACTATCACCAGGAAGCTGTCTCCCTTGATCTCATCCTGAATGAATTTTCAGTCCATTGTGTGTTATTGCAAATAATCTCCATTGCCATTTTATCCCTCTCATTTTCTTCAAGTGGAAGGATTGCCACTGGGAATTCACCTGTATTTTTATTGGCCAGCCACACTTTCTGCCCCTTGTAATATTTCTCATGTGCAATTGCAATAGTGAATAGGGAGATGTTTGGTTTATCCTGATTTGCACTGATCTCATTTTCACCTGTTTCATCCCTGTTTGCAGAAATCAGGTTCAGGATTGCAGCAGAGTTCATGTCATTACTTTCCACCTATTGCTGTGGCAATTCTTGAGCTTGCTCATTTTGCACATTTTGCACATTGTCCCCTTTTTCCTCTGGGCTATTGGCTTGTTGCTTCCCTTCTAGGGTACTTCCTTTCTTACCCATTGCTTAATAATTCTGGGTTTCTTTGTCTTTCTCATTTGAGTGTTTTGTATGGTATCCCCTTCCTTCTCTTGATGTTCCTGACCTTCCTTGCTTGGTGTTTTGCAGGGGCAGTCTCCAAATTCTCTGGCACTCCTTTTATTCCTGGATGTGTTGCTGGTTTTGCCCTCATTCCAACCTCTCTATTTCGCTTGAGTTTCCAGCTTATCCTTGAGGTTTGGGCAATCCCTTTTCCAATGTCCACTTTCTTTGCAGTAGTAGCAGGTTTCCCCTGAGTCGAGCACTTCAATGTTAATTGTTCTGCCCCCTACTACCATGGAGGAGGGGATTTTGCTGGGGGTGTCTGTTAGGATGGTTACTTTAGCTTTGCCTCTGACTCCCTTTTCCCCTATATTTTCCAACCCAAAGACTACTTCCCCAAAGGTGCTGATTGCCTTATTCATTATTCTCGGAATACGCAGCTCACCTGGTATATTGGACAGCAGAATTTGGACTTCCTGTTGCACCATTTTTTCTCCCTTTTGCAAGTCAAAGTTCTCCACCCATGGGTATATAGTGGCTCTGTTGCCTCTGGCATCAGCCAGTCTTTTCCTTTCCAGCAGGCCTTTGACCTCATTACAGTCACTGAGAACAATCTCAAACCATGCCGAGCTCAGAGAAGAGCACCTAACTCCTGTGACATTGGTCATTTGTGCATTAAACCACCTTAGGACCTCCTCAGCTGGCATCCAAATGTTTGTGTGCTTGAGCAGAATAGCACAATTTTTGAGTTTTTGTGCTTCTAATTCAATAAGGTTTAATTCTTCTTCACTTAACCCTATGAATTCCATACTATTACCTGTATTTCCAGCTGACTTTGGCTTCTCTTGAGTTGTTTCACCGAGGGGCTTCTCCACCATTAGGACTGGAATTGTGCCAGGTACATTTGTGTTTCCCTGTAAATTTTCCATTTGTTCTTTTACATAGCTTGGGCCTGCTCCCTCATCCATAACCTTTGCTTTCCCTTTTATTTCATATTTCTTTTGGGGTGATGCTGGCTCCAGGTCTATTACTTCTGGGAATAGCTGGGTGTATGTTATTTCTCTCTCCTTCCCATGCCTTTGATCTGCTTGGGCTGCTGCCATTATCCCAAAAGTATCTATTTGGTCTGTGGGGGTCACAGACATTACCCCATGTGTATCCAGCTGGCCTGTGGGGGTCACAGGCATTACCCCATGAGTATGTATCCGGTCTGTGGGGGTCACAGACATTACCCCATGTGCAGCCATCTGACCCGTGGGGGTCACAGTTTTACCCCATGTGCATGCAACAGGTCTGTGGGGGTCACAGACAATACCCCATGATCATCAACATGGTCTGTGGGGGTCACAGACTTTACCCCATTAGTTTGATCTGCCATGGCAATTGTATCTGCATCAGCTGACTTGTTTGAAGCAACCTTTACCCCTTGCTGCTGATCTGTCATGTAGGTTACAGTCTTTGAAGAGCTTGCTCCATCCAAGGTTCTTTGGGGTTGTGGTGTTCACCCCATCCCTTTTTTGTTGTTCTTTGCTGCGGCTTTTCTTCCGTGTTTGATTGCGCCTTTCTTCTTTCTTCATTGTGCTTGCAAGCTCTTGTGAATGATTTGATGTCTAGTGCTTCGATACACCACAATTTGTTTTCCTTTTTCCTCCTCATTCCCGTTTGGTTTTGTGATAGGAACTTCAGGTGCTCCCTTCACTCTTTTCAGCTCTGGATTTGGCCGCTTGGTATTCTTGGTAGGCCTCTTCAAATCCTATTGTCTTATCCTCATATCTTTTTCTTCTAATCCCCTGGGCCTTTTACCTCTCTTGGCTTTATCTTTTCCTTTTTTATTCAGTCCCCGGGATCTTTTTGTTGTTTCGATACTTCCCTTTTTGCCTTTTCCTTTTGGAATGGGGTTCTTCTTTACCAAGGGGGGGCATCGATTCCAAATTTTCCCTGACGAGCTCAAGCGATTCGATTGAGGTTCCGTCTTGTTCACCCTTTTTGATTTCTATTTTCCTTTTTTGGTGACTGGAGCTTCCCTTCATCAAGCATCTTCGCTACTAGTGTCGCTACTAGTGTCAATCATTCTAGCTTCTGTTTTTTTTACTAGTGCTAGAGCTGCGCTCACATCGCTCACAAAGAAGGTGCTCTCAGAGCTCTCAGAAGAGGTTATGCTGATCTTTCTTTTTTTTCCCTTCTGCAGTTTCGTCTCCGAAGCTTCTGGCACCATTTTCAGCTTGTTCCTAGGTGAAGTTCTGATGGCCACAGGTGGTGGTTTCTTTTCGTGACGTTTCTCCCTCTGGCGATCAGTGTTATCCCTTGGAGCCGTTTTATCTTTTTCTTGCTCTTGAGCAGAATTATCTCTTGCAGCTGGTTTTTCTTTTTTTTCCTGCTCTTTAGCATGCTTGCACATCCTTCTATTTTTTGCAAGTACCATCGCTTTAGAGTTGGCCGCTAAAAACTTCCTCGGATTATCCATAGCAACCAGGACTCCCGATACTCACAGAATAGAGTATGATTCAATTAGTCTCGAGCAGAGGTCCCGACCGCTTTTAGAATTTACTCTCGCCCCCTTTTTTATCCCAAATTCCCCGCCAAGGTGCAAACTCTTCGGATCCGGCTCCAAACACCGTGTTAGACCCAACCTCGCAATGCAAGCTCATATAATCAACCCGAAAATTCGCTAATGGGGCTAAGTATTCATCGATACCGCAGAGCGCTCGCACTTATCCGGGACCCAAAATATGACAAATCCGATTCTACCGAACGCTTTAGAATGCAAGGAACACGAATCCGTGAAGAAATCAGTAAAAGCCCTTAGTATTCTGATGCAAAAATGTGATCAATCAACAAAGCAACATAGAAACCGCGCAGCGGGAAGGGTACGGAGGGCGAGAGGGGCTGCCGCTGAAAGGCCATGTATCGTTGGTGGGGCCGCTAACGAGGTGGCACTTCCTGGTTGGCCCTTGGTGGGCCCCCCCCGACAACACGCTGCGGAAAACTTAGGGCGGAAACAAAGGACGGGAGTTGAAGGGGAGGTGAAGGGCAATGAAAATGGGGAAAGGAAGGGGAGGCCATGGGCGCTTAGCCTAGCGCCAAGAAGGGAAGGAGGGAATTGGGAATTAGGGTTCGATGTGGTGGGTAGAGTCATACAACCAATCCCGAAATCTAGATCATGCTCCCCAGAGGGGAAAGTACATGAAGATCAAAGCAGTAAAAGCACGCAATCATCAACCCGTAAAACCAGATGGGATCCCCACATAGTCCAAGCAAAGAACATCGTGCAAACAAACACCCATGCATCACATAATGGACTAGGAAATCCGTAACCATAAAACCATATGCCTAGGCTATGAAGAACGCCGACACACAAGGTATCCACGCAACACGAGTCACAAGACTATGGCACAAGAGGAAGGGTCGAGGAGCAACCCACCGAGAGGGTTACAGGATCCTCCACACATAGACGCAAGCCACACATCCCAAGCCAAGAGATCCTAAGAGACCCAGACAGACTCGCAAGAGGGTGCTAGATATGGGTATACAATATAATCATCCTCAATACCACATCGGGACCCTAATGGTCCCAAAAGCCCCACCTTAACAGGGGAGCAAAAGAGCCCGTGAGGGGTGGGACCAACCCTCTCTGCTCAGGGGCCAATACCGCAAAGATCCGCACCTTAAGCAAGATCGAGGGGCTGCATGGCCAACCAGAACAACAAAGGAGAAGAAAGAGAGAGAGAAGAAAGAAAGAGGAAAGAAGGGGTGGAAATAAGGGGTGGAGCGAGGGGGAGAGAATGCGCGGAGAGAGAGAAGGAGAGGAGGGGGGATGGGAGGGGAAAGAGGGGTGGGGAGAGCAGAAGTGGGGAGGCAAGTGCGGGGCTCCCGCCACCAACACTTGTCTAAAAATACAACAATGGGCAACAGCCCCAAAAAGTAGGGGCCCAAAGACAAAGATGAGGGGGACACCTATGGTCACCGGGTTTGAGCCCATGACCTCTCAACAAAGGGCTAAACCAACTGGTCCAACTGGACCAAGCCTAAGGGCCCTTAGGAATCAAAACATTAATAACATTACCCACTAGGAGAGGGGTGTGGGCCCCAGGCCAAAACCTTAACGAATTATTAAAAAAATTTTTTTTCCTGGAATCGAGCCATAGACGTGGTGAATGTAGGCCCCAACGCTACCCAACCCATCATGGGCGCTCCTGATGTTTACCAAATGTTGCTACAAAATGTTGCTACACTTAACAGTTATATCCCCACAAAATTGTAGTGAAAATAGTGGTGATAGTGTCTAAACAATCACTGGTGGACGCGTTTGAGCTTCGAACCGCTGCTGCAAGGGTCTTTCGTGCTAACCATTAGCTACCCAGATTAGGTACTTGCTTAGATCCGGTCCGAAAAATCCCCAATAATTGTACTTCGCCTCCGTGACCTCGCTATCCGGTCATGCAAATGAAGGCCTGCCACGTGGCTGACATGAACTGGCATGCGCAGAAGGGGTGTTGAACTACCCTGTATAAAAGCACCATTCCCGACTCCTGTAATTTTCTTTTACCATTTTCTCCTCTCAAGGCGCTTTGGATCTCGCCGCCAGATTCTCCTCCACTCGCATCAAGAACGCATGATTGATGGAGCCAGAGGGGGGTTTGCTTTGTATCGATCTATTGCTTGCTTTTTGCTTGACCGCCTTTTGGTCACACTCGCCTACTGCTTTTTTCCATTTGTTTCTTCAGATTTATCTTCGAGATGGATCCTTCGTCTGCCTTGATTCACTTATTGACATGAGGGAGCAGTGGTCCGCAAGGGAGGCTCTCTATAGAGTGTAAGATTCCTCCTAACTATTAGTGCACTAACCCCTTTCCTTCCCCTCAGATTCGGAGGTTCATTAGCCAGCGCACGGGTGTCCAGATCCACTCCGCTTTTCCCCATCGGGTACGTAAAGTCGGCCCAGATTCTAAGCCATTTTGCAGCTTCCTCCTCTTTTTATCGCTATTCATTTTTTTTTTTCATGATCCAAGAGTGCCGGGCCGCTATTGTTGCAATCATATTTGTCCATAGTTCCGCCATCGAGATTAATCAATATCACGATTTTCAAAGTGCATGACCGTACCTTCTCCATATGGTCCGCACTATGTGAGCTCTCAAAATATTCCACACCTCCCCGATCATTTCTTGTTCCCTTTATTTGATGAGGGCCAGCCGAAACTGTGAAGTGAGGCTCATTATTGCCTAGTATTTGCCAAGTGGAGATATTTTCCAGGTATTGCATGTTATCCTCCTTCATGCCTGTGAGGACCATATGCCAAGTGATGCTGCTGCTCATGTTTGTTACTGTAAGATGGCTCCACACTTTCCATGCTTGTTTCCAAATGACTGATATGTTTGCACAGCCGTAATACATGTTTCGGGTTGCCTCGTTTCTCCACACCATTTGCATTGATAGAATGTTTGGGGGCTGACCCCTGATATATTTCCTTGGTATTGCACTTTTATTTGCTAAAAGCCACAGCAAGTATTTCACCTTTGCATGGCAGGGATTGGACCAGATGATCTTCAGAAGTCTTGTGCGAGCGAGGTCACTGTTAACCCCCGTAGTAAGGGCCTTTTGAAATAGCTTGAGTTTTGATTTTCAACAACCGCTTGCATTATTCTCGCCCATTTTAGGTCTGAAGGTGAAAAAGTCGAACCGACCAAGATCTCCATATTTCCAAAGCACCACATACGAGGGTCCTGTGTGAGATCTTCTCTCGAAAGGCGCCTCAAAACCATGAGATTTATTGATTGATCTTTTTTTCAACTTCGGGATCGATACCATGTATTTGCCCTTCGTGTCTATTACTCTTATTTTCTTCCACTTTGTCTCGACCTCGTTGGGGATTGGAACTATATCCGGTAATGCTTTTTGTAGTATTGTTCCATTTTGATTTGTCAGAACCTAAATCCTCTCACGGCCATTCTCAGAGGGGCTGGAACCATACTTCCTCTCATCGCTTTTGATCTCGCCATGTGGTCCCAAAGCACCATTTTTCCCCGCAAGGGGAGGTCTTGATTGGTAAGTTCTCGCCCATGCTTCCTTTACTGCTTGGAGCAAAATCTCCACATCATTCATAATTCTTTTTCTAGTGCATGGCCCTAAGGTTTGGAATATTTTTTGCAGAGTGGCTTCTCTTGTGGGCATTATGATCCTGTCCAGGTCTTCTACTGTCCTTATGCCTTTTTCATGCAGCCATCTCCACCCCATCCTGTATGTATCCTCTCCCAGCTGATGTCCTTGGAATTTTACTCTGGGGTTGTGATACATTAGTTGTTTTTTGAACTGATTTGGGGTGACCTGGTCTATCTGCAGCAACATTGGTTTAAAATGTTCCCAATGATTAAACAAACCTGCTGAAAAACCCTGTAGCTCCTTTGCTTTAAGTGGACAGTTGGCAAAGGCCCAGAGGGGATCAGGTTTCCATTTGACTCCCTTTTTTCTGTCTGGAGTTGCTTTCAACAACATGTGTCTGAAGAGAAGCTTCCATGGCTGCTGGCCAGGGGAGAGGGCCCTAACAAATAGCTTGAATAGCAGGGCCTTGGCCTAGTCCTCCAAGGTCTTTTGGAAGGATCACATTTTTCCAGCCAACCTTAGATGTAGGGTTTACCTCCCCCACCTGACCTCTCCAAAGGTATATTCTTATACACTTGGTGATTTCATCCAGATATTGTTTTTTCACCACCCATCCACTTGTGAGGTACCAAAGTGCTCCCAAAATGATGTTGTTGATGACTGTGGCTCTTGCAGGGAGGGACAGACCTTTGTTAGCCCATTTAGCCAAGTGATTTTTAATCAATGCTACCATATGAATTTCCTGATCTGCCTGGTTGATGTCAGGCCCAACTTGGAAGCCGAGATATCTTGCTGTTTCATGCTGCTCAAGCCATTTGAAGCCCCTGTTGGTTCCCCAGTTTGGCACTTGTTTGTTGGACACCCATATTCCATATGATTTACCCCAGTTAATTGCAGCACCCGAGGCATGACAGAAAGTGGATAAACATGTTTCCATTATTTCCAGATTTCTTTCTGTGCCTTTGACAAACAAGGCTGTATCATCTGCAAACTCACAGTCCCTTAAGTTGACATCATTCTGTATGAGGTCAATAAGATAATTATTGTCATTAGGTAACTCTAATCCCTCAGGCCCTTCACTGCTTGCCAGGTAATAACCAAGAGCTTCTGCCATTAGGATGAAAAGGGCTGGTGCAAGGGGGCAACCCTGCCTCACAGATCTATGCAATTGAATTTGTTTACCCAGATAACCATTTATCATTACTCTAATAGTGGTTCCCCTGTACAGAATGGAGGCTATTTTAATGAAATACCTGGACATTCCGAGTTTTTCGAGCACTTTTTCCATGAATACCCAGTCTGTTCTGTCGTAGGCCTTCTCAAAATCCAGCAGGATGATGGCCAGATCTTTATTGGACTCTTTTGCCCACTCCTGAGCAAGCTTAAGTGTGGCAATGTTCTCAAAAATTAGTCTTCCCTTGACAAACCCTGTTTGGGAATTCCTGATGATGGAAGGTAAGACTTCTCTTAACCTTCATTGAGATAGCTTTGGCTACAATTTTATATATGGTGCACATCATTGATATGGGTCTCCAATTTTTGAGCTCTGTTAAGTCCCCCCTCTTGGGAACCAATGTAATGCACCCTTCCAAGAATTCTTGCTCCCATTTCCCCTCCTGAATGGCTGTGTTCCAGGATTGCAGAATTACTGGCCCTATCCATTCCCAATTTTTAACAAAGAAGGAGGGTGGGATGCCATCCAGACCTGGGCTTTTCTCTTCATTTAATTCTTTCAATGCTATCTTCAGCTCCTCTACAGAGAAAGGTTTGCTCAGGCTGGCATTCATGCTTTCACTTATGATGTTAGGAACTTTTTCCAGGATTTTATTTATTGCTTGGGTTCTGCTGATGTCAATGGGGACTGCTTCAAACACCCCAGAGAAGTAAGTATCCACCATTTCTTGCATTTTATTCTGCTGGGTGTTGATCTGACCATTCTGATCTTTCAGTGCTAAGATGGGGGGGTAGATGCTTTGCCTTTCAAGGCCAGGTAATGTGCATGGGATAGTTGTCTTTCGTTTAAGAGCCAGGTAATGTTGCTTTTCTCAAAGTAATTGAGTATTTTTTCCTGCTCTACTCTTGCAATCTCATTTTTTAATCTTGCAATTTGACCCCTTGCCCATTCATTCTCACTGTTTCTTTCCAGGATACTTACTGCTGCTGCCAGATTGTTCCTGAGAGCTTTTTCTTTTCCCCACAGCTTCTTTTTTAGCTCTGTTTGCATCCCTCTTGCTTCAGAAGAAATGTGCTTAATTAACCCTGCAAGACCTTGTTCCTGATTGAATTCCCAGAAATCCAATACCTTCCTCTGCAACTCAGCATCTTCAGCTATTGTTTTTCTAATATTGGCTTTTCTCTTTTCCCCATCTGCTACCACATTTTTGCTTGTTAGGATTACCGGGTCCGTGGGTCGAAAAAGTCCACATACCCGGTTTTTGGTCCGCAAGCTACCTCCTTTCATTCCAAACCACTCTGTTGCATAGATTCTCGGCCCACTCTTTGCTGAATTTGCCTAGAGTTGGACACCCAAGTGTATCTTTGGATGGTGGGGGCAAAGCTTTCATGTAGGAAACAGTCGACAGCCAAAGTTGAAGCACGTACCAAACCATACCTCTTTTTCCTCATTTGTCATTTGCGTGTCATTGCTTCCCCGTGTCTATCATCCAGATCTTCCAGCATATTGTAGTCTCCCAGCATCATCAACCCCTGCAAATCATCTGGGATGAGGGGGGCTATTTGTTTCCACATGATTGTCCTTTGGTCTGGTTCTCCACTGTGGGCATAAATATTCAAAAACCCTATTCTCGTCTTTCCCCAACTTAATTACTACTATTTGAGCTCCGCCAGGTATAGAATTTTGTGGTTCTCAATCGCTGATGTCCACCTGGGTCCAATAACCATGAGAGTGCCACCAGATGCCCTTACATCTCTTATTATTGCAGGGTTCTAGAAGTGCTTTCCTGCAGCTACCTTTCTTCTTTCCTTTGCATTTACTATTTTGTTTCTTGTACAAAGAATTAAATCAAAAGTTCCCTGTTTCCTTCTAGTCCCTTATGTGCGCTTTGAGTCTATCCAATTTAGTTACTCTGCTATCCCTCATACTCATTCCCTGCACATTCCATGTTAAGATGTTCAAACTAGTCATAGAGGAACGTGGATCCCTCTACTTCTGAGGGTTTCAGCTTCAAACCAGCAAGAAGATTTTCATTTGGAACACCTCGATGTTCTTTTCACCAACTATCATCGAAGTCGTCTCCCTTTGATCATGGTGGTACCTGATCTCATCCCCAATGAATTTTCAGTCCATTGTGTGTTATTGCAAATAATCTCCATTGCCATTTTATCCCTCTCATTTTCTTCAAGTGGAAGGATTGCCACTGGGAATTCACCTGTATTTTTATTGGCCAGCCACACTTTCTGCCCCTTGTAATATTTCTCATGTGCAATTGCAATAGTGAATAGGGAGATGTTTGATTTATCCTGATTTGCACTGATCTCATTTTCACCTATTTCATCCCTGTTTGCAGCATTCAGGTTCAGGATTGGAGCAGAGTTCATGTCATTACTTTCCACCTGTTGCTGTGGCAATTCTTGAGCTTGCTCATTTTGCACATTTTGCACATTGTCCCCTTTTTCCTCTGGGCTATTGGCTTGTTGCTTCCCTTCTAGGGTACTATCCTGTGGCAGTTTGTCCTTTCTTACCCATTGCTTAATAATTCTGGGTTTCTTTGTCTTTCTCATTTGAGTGTTTTGCATGGTATCCCCTTCCTGCTCTTGATGTTCCTGACCTTCCTTGCTTGGTGTTTTGCAGGGGGAGTCTCCAAATTCTCTGGCACCCCTTTTATTCCTGGATGTGTTGCTGGTTTTGCCCTCATTCCAACCTGTCTGTTTCGCTTGAGTTTCCAGCTTATCCTTGAGGTTTGGGCAATCCCTTTTCCAATGACCACTTTCTTTGCAGTAGTAGCAGGTTTCCCCTGAGTCGAGCACTTCAATGTTAATTGTTCTGCCCCCTACTACCATCACACTCACCCCGGTTTTTGGTCCACTGTTGAAAACATCAGTTTTGGTAGGTCTACATGTCCTGTTTTCAAAGAATCCTACATGTGGATTTGTGAAGGTATGGTTTTGTTCGATAATGGTGTTCTTTTTTCAGTGGACTAAAACATCCACTGTTGTTTTGTAGTTTCTTCTATTGTGACATGTCATTTTATAATACAATCCACTGTAGGAAAGAGTACTTGAATTTCTACATGTCTAATAATTCTATTGTCACATGTCTTTATAGATGTAGGAAAGAATATTTGATTCTCTACATGTCCTATACTTCCATTCACATGTCTTTATAGTAGTAGGACAGAGTACTTTATTTGCTAAGGCATTGTAGGAAAGAATACATAAATTACGACATGTGTAATACTATTCTCACATGTCTTTATAGAAGTAGGAAAGAGTACTTGATTCTCTATATGTCCTATCCTTCCATATCACGGGTCTTTATAGTGGTAGGACAGAGTACTTGATTTGCTACATGTGATGCACGTGCACGATCACATGTTCTTATACTAGTATTCCATGTAACACGCTTACTTCAACTACTTCAATTACTTAACACCTATTTTTGCATAACGGGCACCAACATGCCAAGGTGGCTCTAACATGCCACCTAGGCTCAAACATGCCAAGGTGGCTCCAACATGCCACCTAGGCTCCAACATGACAAAATGGCTCAAACATGCCACCTAGGCTCCAACGTGCTCAAACATGCCACGCAGTTCCAACATGCCACCTATGTCCAACTTGCCAAGGTGGCTCAAATATGCCACGTGGGCCCAACATGCCACCTAGGCTCCAACATTCCTAGGTGGCTCAAACATGCCACATAGGCTCAAACATGCCATGCAGCTCACTTTAGGTTCCAACATGCCAAGGTGGCTCCAACATGCCACCTAGGTTCAAACATGCCAAGGTGGCTCAAACATGCCACCTAGGGTTCCCAACATGCCACCTAGGCTCAAACATGCCAGGTGGCTCAAACATGCCAAGGTGGGCTCAAACATGCCACCTAGGCTCCAACATGCCACCTAGGCTCAAACATGCCAAGGTGGCTCAAACATGCCACGTGGGCTCCACTATGCCACCTAGCCTCCAACATGCCAAGGTGGCTCACAACATGCCACCTAGGCTTAAATATGCCAAGTTGGCTCAAACATGCCACCTAGGCTCCAACATGCCACCGCGGGCTCTAACCTCGCCACCTAGGCTCAAACATGCCACGGGCCCCACATGCCACGCGCCAAGGTGGCTCCAACATGCCACCCAGGCTCCAACATGCTCAAACATGCCACGCTGGCTCTAACATGCCACCTATGCTCCAACTTGGCAAGGTGGCTCAAATATGCCACGGGCTCCAACATGCCAAGGTGGCTCAAGCATGCCACACAAAGCTCCAACATGCCACCTAGGCTCTAACATGGCAAGGTGGCTCAAACATGCCACGTGGTCTCCAACATGCCACCTAGGCTCCAACATGCCAAGGTGGCTCCAACATGCCAAGGTGGCTCAAACATGCCACCTAGGGCTCCAACGCGCTCAAACATGCCAAGGTGGCTCAAACATGCCACGGGGCTCCAACATGCCAAGGTGGCTCAAACATGCCACCTAGGCTCAAACATGCCAAGGTGGTTCCCACACGCCAAGGTGGCTCCAACATGCCACCTAGGCTCAAACATGCCAAGGTGGCTCAAACATGCCACCTAGGGCCGCAACATGACAAAATGGCTCAAACATGCCACCTAGGCTCCAACGCAGCTCAAACATGCCACGCTGGCTCCAACATACCACCTATGCTCCAACTTGCCAAGGTGGCTCAAATATGCCACGCGGCTCCAACATGCCACCTAGGCTCCAACATTCCTAGGTGGCTCAAACATGCCATCTAGGCTCCAACATGCCACCCAAAGCTCAAACATGCCGTGGCTCAAACATGCCAAGGTGGGCTCAAACATGCCACCTAGGCTCCAACATGCCACCTAGGCTCAAACATGCCAAGGTGGCTCAAACATGCCACGTGGGCTCCACTATGCCACCTAGCCTCCAACATGCCAAGGTGGCTCACAACATGCCACCTAGGCTTAAATATGCCAAGTTGGCTCAAACATGCCACCTAGGCTCCAACATGCCACCGCGGGCTCTAACCCCGCCACCTAGGCTCAAACATGCCACGCGGGGCTCCAACATGCCACGTGCCAAGGTGGCTCCAACATGCCACCTAGGCTCCAACATGCTCAAACATGCCACGGGGCTCTAACATGCCACCTATGCTCCAACTTGCCAAGGTGGCTCAAATATGCCACGGGGCTCCAACATGCCAAGGTGGCTCAAGCATGCCACACAAAGCTCCAACATGCCACCTAGGCTCTAACATGGCAAGGTGGCTCAAACATGCCACGTGGTCTCCAACATGCCACCTAGGCTCCAACATGCCAAGGTGGCTCCAACATGCCAAGGTGGCTCAAACATGCCACCTAGGCTCCAACGCAGCTCAAACATGCCAAGGTGGCTCAAACATGCCACGTGGGCTCCAACATGCCAAGGTGGCTCAAACATGCCACCTAGGCTCAAACATGCCAAGGTGGTTCCCACATGCCAAGGTGGCTCCAACATGCCACCTAGGCTCAAACATGCCAAGGTGGCTCAAACATGCCACCTAGGGCCGCAACATGACAAAATGGCTCAAACATGCCACCTAGGCTCCAACGCGGCTCAAACATGCCACGCTGGCTCCAACATACCACCTATGCTCCAACTTGCCAAGGTGGCTCAAATATGCCACGTGGGCTCCAACATGCCACCTAGGCTCCAACATTCCTAGGTGGCTCAAACATGCCATCTAGGCTCCAACATGCCACCCAGCTCAAACATGCCGTGGCTCAAACATGCCAAGGTGGGCTTCCAACATGCCACCTAGGGCTCCAACATGCCAAGGTGGCTCAAACATGCCACGGGACTCCATAATGCCACGGGCTCCAACATGCCAAGGTGGCTCCAACATGCCATGCAGCTCCAACATGCCAAGGTGGCTCGTGGCATGCCACCTAGTCTCAAGCATGCCACCTAGGCACCCCAAGTGGTGACATGGCATGCCAAGTAAGCAAGGTCAAGTTTTGACTAGGTTAAAAACCAAAGATGTCCATCTTTGGTCTTTTCATTGGGTGATGTTGGCAAATTTTAGGTGACATGGCTAGATGATGGTGACATGGACCTTGGATGTCTTTGCAAACACCGGCAGCACCTCTCGACCTGCCCCCCTTTCTTGTGAAGGGGAGTCTCCGAAGGTAGATATGCTGGTGCATTTTCTCTTTATTGCGTATCTTGCCATGCTGCACATCCTACCAAGATTTCACCTTTTTTCGAGACCCGATTTTTATCCAGGCTTTTCTTTGTGTTTATGCTCCGGAAATTCATAACTAATGCATGGGGCGGGGAAAAATCCTGGTTTTCAGCCAGCTGGCTTGCCAAGTGGCCCCGAGAGTATAGGAAAATCCCCATTTCCGGATGAGTTTTAGACCCTCGATTTTTATTGGGATGGCGCGCTGGCCCCGACAAGGTTTAGACCACGTTTTCAATTTTGGGGCATGGAAGAGGCCCCGATTGGCGATCCGACCTCGCCGATCGTCCGAACGGCCGAAATTACCCTAGGGGACAAGTTCCACGGCGAAGTTTTCCCCAAGGGATCAATCACTTACCCCCTCACTAGGGAGGTATTCAAAGATCTACCTCCATGCCAATTGACTACAAGTGTGTAGTAAACCCACCTACTTTGGCGTTTCTTGGAGAGGGGGTGGTCTTCTGCCCACCTAAACTTGGTCCCCTAGGTAATGGGGATGTTCCGGGTCCATTGGCGGAGCCAGTTCTCTGCCCGAGTGGGGGTCCAGCCCGGCCCTCACCCCGGCTTGGACTAGCCTCATGAGAACAAGATACTTGGGGTTCACCCCGAGGCCCCGGTAGAAGATTGAAGTGAGAATAGCAGCACTAGGACTGCTAGGTGGTATACATGTGACCACGGAGAAGAAAAGCTAGCTCCACTGCTCAGTAGGACGTTACCGACCCGGTGGCCTCCGAAAGGGGGTTGGCTCGGAAGCTCGTCTCATGCCTCTGCTTGTGCTTCTATTGTCGGTGCATTTTCTCTTGCGTGTGCAGCGTCATGTTGCATATCCTGCCAAGATTTCACCTTTTTTCGAGACCTGGATTTTTATCTGTGTTGTTTTTTGTGTTTATGCTCCGGAAATTCATAATTAATGCATGGGGCGGGGAAAAATCCTGATTTTCAGCCAGCTGGCTTGCCAAGTGGCCGCGAGTGTACAGGAAAATCCCCGGTATTTTTGGGCGAGCTTTAGACCCTCGATTTTTGATTGGGATGGCCACCGTTGGCCCTGACAGGGTTTAGACCACGTTTTCGATTTTGGGGCATGGAGGAGGCCCCAGATTGGCGATCCGACCTCTCCATGTCATCTGGAACGCCCTCTTGATCAGAGGAGCATCCCCAGAATGTAAATCCTACCAAACCCTAGGGTTTGGTAGGGTTTACATCTCGAGCGTCAAGACGGAGACTAACACATCCGAAACTTTGCATGGAGTTCTCTGTGTATGCTCTGGGGACCATGCCCGGAGATGGGGTCGAATCCCCCTGCGCAGCATGCTTTTCCAGACTCCCCTTCACTGAAAAGGGTCGTTTTCTTGGATAGCTAGGTGAGCCTTTGCTAACCACATATGCGGAGCCATGGCAACTGAAATAACAGAGTTTGGATCTATTGGCCATCCCGAATGATCCCAAACAGTTTTGCTACTGCAAAAGGCGCTCTTGACTTCTAATTGCCACACTGGGAGGAGGATAACTCCAAACCCCATTCTATCAGTTCCTATTGCTTCATGTTTTCAATTGCAGCTTCTCAACCATGTCCCAAGTGCAACCGACTAAGACTCGACCCCCATAACGTAAACCCTTCAATAACCTAGCAACACACAGGGTTTACGTTTCGGAGGCTATATCCTAGTCAGATTCGACCAAAATCTTGCACAATGTCATCACGTAGAGGGAGGGTGTTGATGCCATAAGATGTGCCTTTAAAACCTTCCGGAGGCAGTTCGCCCCAAAGGTCCTCTCCCAAAGAACCTTGGCCACGGATGGGCAACTTTCCCACTCCGGAACTGTGAACTGACTCTGCCAATGGACTCAAAACGTTGACATTACCCTGGAGACCAAGTTTCGTGGGTAGAAGACTACCCCTTTTCCAAGAAGCGCCAAAGTAGCTCATGTCCAACATGTTCGTAGTCAACTGGTCTAAGAGGTGGCTGCAGAATACTGCCATGTAGAGGGTTCGTATTTTTTTCGTTGCAAAAAATGACCGTTTAACTTGGTCCCTAGGGTAATTTCGCCGTTTCGGATGGCATGGCGAAGTCGAATCTCTATTTTGGAGCCTTTGTACTGCCCGAACGACAAAATGCCTCTACCAAAAGTTCCAAAGGTTATCATATTTCTTGCTGTTGTGTGATTTTTCTTGACTATTTTTTCATGATGTGCCTAAATTGGTGAAATGTGTGCAAAAATGGAGAATAATATGGGTGTAATATGGAGAAAATGTAAAAAATGTGAAAATATTGGGGATGAAGCATTTATGATGTATTGAAGTTGAACTCATGGACTTGAAGGTGTATAAAAGTCCTTTTCAATGGTTAAAGCATGGGGGTGAGGTGGCGCAATCCTAGGAGACATGTAAGTTATTGGAGATCTAATGGTGGAGATTGCTTAAAGATGAATGGAGGAGATTTGATGTGTAAGTTTAAGAGGAGGGGCACGTCTCCTCATTCTCTCTCTCACTCTTGGTGTTTGGAAGCAAATCCATTTGTATAGAGTGTTCCATGGAAGAAATAAATAATGAAGAGGAGGATGAACCTCCAGATTATCTTGATTATGATTTGGTTGTGCAATTGAGGTGTATTTGATCTCTCGCTCCATTCTTCAAATTCTTTTCTTAAATTCTAGTGTCTTGCCTTGTGAGTGCTTGTCGATAGAGGTGTGGCAACCTGATGCATATATTTTTTGCATTCTCGCTTCGGCTTGGGGTTTGGTCCATTCAGTTGGATTACATAAGTGGAGGGCATTCCGAGAAGAAGCAAAGATTCTATTAGCATGATTTTTATGATGATAATCTCAACTATATATAGCAAAATAAAGGAATAAGAAGGGGATTTGCAGACTTATTTCTTCTTCCAAATCATTATGAAGCGGACTAAGAGGTATGGTCCATCCTTCGCTATAAATGAAGCATTTCAAAGATTTCTAGAATTCAATAAATATATGGCTTCGTTCTTCCTTTGCCCGGCCAAGAAAAGCTTGTACAGAGTGCTTGTGATAGAGTTGTAAGCTTCAAGTTAATCCATATTCTCATAAAATGAATTATGTTGATATATCTCTCGATTGTTAATTCTGAACAAAAAAAAACCGTCACGCTATATATTCTCCCGTGCCATTACCTACTCTGCTACCTGCATAGAAAACAAAGCTCAATGCCATTTCTTCGTCCTAGGCCTGCTAAAATTATCCATCAAATGCTTGTTTCTGATTCTACCTGAAGTTTTGCCACTCAATCTGTGCAATAGCCTGGAAAAAATAAATTTGTTGCCTTCTCTTTCACGCTTCAACCAGTGGACAGCCTGTACAAAGCTTCGCAGCCATAGCCAAACAAACCCTGAGAATTAATGGACGAAAAAGCTTGTGATCTTTCCATGCCATTCCTTGCCCTATTCTAAGTGTTAATCCTTGCATAGAAAGAAGAAAAAAAACAAGATAGAAATCTGGGACATAGCCAGAGCTTGATCTGAAGCCGCCGTTCTTTACCCTTGCTCCATCATACCCTAACGGCCCTGCCGCGCGCACAGTAGAAAGAATGACTATGGAAGAAAAGAAAAAAAACAAATTGAAGATAAGGAAATTTAACTTTAACACATTTGGCAATGGTTAGTTGGATGCGTTGTTGGCTGTTAATTACTTGGTCATGAGTTCAAGTCCATGTAAAGACGAGAATTTTTACATTTTCCAAAGATGTTTGCTATGGGAAGATCTTACACACTATTTTTGAAGACTAAATTTTGAAGACCCCAATACATCATCATGTTGCATTTATTTGAGTTTGTTGTATGTTCTCAAAATTTGTGAAGACGGAGTATTTCCTTCGAAGATCGAAGATCAAGAAACAATGGTCGGTATTTTGCTTTTTGCAATTGACGGAAGTTTAATATTTAAGTTATTCAATATTTAAAAGCATCAAAAGAAGTTTTACAAGTTTTAGTTTCTATTTAAGTGATTATGGATGGCATGATGGATGTGCTGACCTAGAAAGGCAGCAGCATCTCATGACCTATGTAAAATGTGATGAAAAATTATAAGTGATGTGAAGGGGATTGAGCGCCATACCAAGGCAGAAGAGCGAGGGTGCCACTGACCTGGATGGGACTTGCCACCCTATGATTGATGAAGATGAAGTGATGTTAGAAGTTTTTAGTATTTTTTTCCTTGGAAGACTTCTATAGATGTTTTTGAAGAGTTGAAGACATTTTGATATTGGATTTTTGTTAAGTTGTGATGCTATTTGAGGATCAAGTTGAAGACATGAAGACCAAAGAAAAGATTTTTGACGAATTCATCGGGACGATGAATAATCTTGGGGGGGAATAATGTTGTGTGATTTTTCTTGACTATTTTTTCATGATGTGCCTAAATTGGTGAAATGTGTGCAAAAATGGAGAATAATATGGGTGTAATATGGAGAAAATGTAAAAAATGTGAAAATATTGGGGATGAAGCATTTATGATGTATTGAAGTTGAACTCATGGACTTGAAGGTGTATAAAAGTCCTTTTCAATGGTTAAAGCATGGGGGTGAGGTGGCGCAATCCTAGGAGACATGTAAGTTATTGGAGATCTAATGGTGGAGATTGCTTAAAGATGAATGGAGGAGATTTGATGTGTAAGTTTAAGAGGAGGGGCACGTCTCCTCATTCTCTCTCTCACTCTTGGTGTTTGGAAGCAAATCCATTTGTATAGAGTGTTCCATGGAAGAAATAAATAATGAAGAGGAGGATGAACCTCCAGATTATCTTGATTATGATTTGGTTGTGCAATTGAGGTGTATTTGATCTCTTGTTCCATTCTTCAAATTCTTTTCTTAAATTCTAGTGTCTTGCCTTGTGAGTGCTTGCTGATAGAGTGTGGCGCAGCCTGATGCATATATTTTGCATTCTGCTCAGCTTGGGGTTTGGTCCATTCAGTTGGATTACACTTGCATGAAGTCCTATCATCATGCCCACATGGCATGTTTAAGCCACCTTGGCATTTTTGAGCCACCTTGGCATGTTGGAGCATAGGTGGCATGTTGGAGCCACCTTGGCATGTTTGAGCCACCTTGGCATGTTCGAGCCTAGGTGGCATGTTCGTGCCTAGGTGGCATCACCTTGGCATGTTGGAGCCTAGGTGGCATCACATGCCAAGGTGGCTCAAACATGCCACATGGGCTACAACATGCCACCTAGGCTCCAATAACATGCCAATGTGGCTCCAACATGCCACCTAGGCTCAAACATGTCAAGGTGGCTCAAACATGCCATCGAGGCCCCAACATGCCAAGGTGGCTCAAACATGCCACGTGGGCTCCAACATGCCACCTAGGCTCAAACATGCCACCTAGGCTCCAACATGCCACCTAGGCCCCAACATGCCAAGGTGGCTCAAACATGCCAAGGTGGCTCCAACATGCCACGTGGGCTCCAACATGCCAAGGTGGCTCAAACATGCCACGTAGGCTCCAACATGCCAAGGTGGCTCAAACATGCCACGTGGGCTCCAACATGCCAAGGTGGCTCTAACATGCCACCTAGGCTCGAACATGCCAAGGTGGCTCAAATATGCCACACATGCTCACCTAGGCTCCAACATGTCAAGCTGGTTCAGCCACGCGGGCTCCAACATGCCATCTAGGCTCCAACATGCCAAGGTGGCTCAAACATGCCACCTAGGCTCAAAAATGCCAAGGTGGTTCCAACATGCCATCTAGTGGCTCAAGCATGCCACCTAGGCTCAAGCACGCCACCCAGGCACTCCACGATGGCATGTTTGAGCACCGTGGCATGTTGGAGCCTAGGTGGCATGTTTCAACCACCTTAGCATGTTGGAGCCCACGTGGCAGGTTTGAGCCACCTTGGCATGTTGGAGCCTAGGTGGCATGTTTGAGCCCGCGTGACATGGGCTAGTTTGAATAATCCGCCCCCCCTCTACTGTAGTATCCGGCCTGTGCAGCGATTGAAGTAGATGTCCCCACACACCCCCCCCTCCCCCGAGCCTATCCGCCCCCCCCTTTGCCGATTTAGTAAAGTAAAAAATACCAAAAATCTAGTACGCTTTGTCTTATCCGGGCTGATGAAGTTGGGGGGTCAGATAGGTTCAAAGGGGGGGCGGATTAGTTCAATGGAGGGGGCCGGATAATACAATGAGTCTGCCAGCCGGATATTACAAGAGGGGGGCATGTTGGAGCCAACCGTAGCATGGTGAATCCTAGGGGCACAACATTTGAATTATAAAAAATAAGATATGAATTAAACCATTAAAAATATTTCATTAATCAAGATGCATGGTGGAGATCTTGATCCCGTCCTATTATGTTATTGGCCCTTAAAAACGACGGCTGCGATTGATGACGCGATCAACGGCCAAGATGCTGATCCGGGTCCTCTACCCTCATTGGCCCGCCTGAGGTTCCTTGTGTTTTTTCGTTTCCCTCCCTTGGCCATGGCGATGGCAGAGGTCCTAGGCTATGGCAATGCTCCCGCGCCTGCATTGGCTATGGCGATGCTCCATGCATTGGCTATGGCGATGCCGGAGCTCCTATGCTATGGCGATGGCGGAGCTCCTTGGCTATGGCAATGTGCCCTGTATCTTTCCTTTCTCTCCATTGGCTGTTTCCGATCTTTGGGTTATGGCTTGTAGCGACAGGCGTAGCCGCCCGCTTCTTGGGGTTATGGCTTGCAGCGACAGGAAGGAGCCACAGATAGGTGGTAAAAACAACGGTTTTTGTGTCTGGGATAAATCCCACTCCACAGCTAAAGCACGCCTTTTTTGGGTCTGCCTCCTGTCGTTATTGAATACAGAGAGAGATCGGATTCTACACCGGCTCGATGCTGCACGAATTTTTGCTTCTGCTGCCATTTTTTCAGATCCAAAAGACCCTGGCTGATCTATTTCTTAGGTTATTCCTGGTTTTTCTCTTCATTTCAGATCAATAACAATGGAAATTGTTTTATTATCATGTCGGATTTAAGGTTTTGAAGTGGCTAAGGCAGCTGCATTCACAATAGCTGATCAGGCTGCGAAAGAACTCTTGCGGTCTGACTCATGCAAGTTCCCATCGCAATGGTATATTTACTCATTTTCATTCCTCAGATTCTTCCTTTCGTTTTCCCTTTGTTTTTTCTTTCAGATCAAACACAGCAGGACTCATTTTCCCTTTTATTTTTCTTTCAGATCAACCACAAGCTTCTCCTCAACAGCTGCAGCTACAGATACATCTAAAGCTTGTCTGTCTAAAGGCAAAGAAGCTTGTCTGCTTAAAGGCACGTGAAGCTTGCCCGCCTAAATCCAAAGAAGCTTGTCCGTCCCTTTCCTGGCGGTTTCGGCCGAGCACTATTAACCCTAGAGCTAGCTAATTCAACCTCGAGCAAATCCTAGAACTGGAGTATGCATATGCGATGAAGCGGAGTCGATGCTTTGCTTCTCTTCCACTACCGAAGAATTTAAAGAGCTTGCAACCATACCTGAAAAATCTGAAAAAGCTGTGGTGAATGGTAATGGTGTTGCCTCTCCTGAAGCCCGGGGACATAGCATTGCGTGCTTGAACCAAGAGGTTTGATCAAAGCCGATTAGCACAGTCAATTGTGCTACATTGTTTTTAATCTTAACCATTAATTCAATTGTTTTGGACCTTTACCATTGAATGTTTTAATCTAACGTTGAAATTTAGATTGCAATCTATTATTATGCGTGAATGAGAATCTAGATAACATTGTATATTATGCCTTATGGACTTTTTTGGGTTCGATTCCCAAAAAGGTTTTCCTTTTTTAAAATAAAAAGAGCAATATAAAGTTCATAATATATTAGCTTTTAAATTGTGGTCTATAGGAATTTTTTTTTTTTTAATGTCTCAAGGACGTGTCAACATTTGATTTGTTAGAAGACATATTAAAAACAATACTTTGTTTTTCCTAATGCAGATAATAATGCTTTTTTTTTATTTCAAAAGTATGCCACGGTCCATATTTGATTAGCAAGAATAATGTTTTTTTTTTTTTTTTTAATATGCCACGCGTTAATATCTCATTAGTTAAACAACCACATTAGAAACACATATTTTTTCTACGTGTAATAATTTTATTTTTTTCAGATGTCCTTATTTTAGGAAAACTATAGCTAGATTTCAATAACACATGTAGGGTTTTGTAAATTAAAAAAAAGGCCATACGTGATTTTTTTTTTTTTAATTTTGCAAAAACAACACTTGAAACAACATGTCCACATCGCGAAAAAGAACACTTGAAAACATCAATTTTCTATTTCCTATGTGTTTTTTTTCTTTGTAGTGTTTTATTTCTATCGTTGTAATTTAGTTTTTCAGTGTAGTAAAATTAAAACCTACACGTGCTATTTTAAAGATAAACAACGATGGTTCCGCCAAAAACAACAATGAAGAAGGAAAAAACACGTTGACAAAAATTCACAAAAACCATGTCAATTTTTTCTACGCGTGGATTTTTCTGCCAAGAGACCACTGTCTCTTTGTGCAAATCTGGATAAACAGGCCACGTGGACTTTTGGGGCCATTTTGGTGTTGTTTTTGGCATAAAACAACACTTCCGTACAACTAAAAAACAACTGTGGACCAAAAATTGGGGTCAGTGTGCATGGAGGAGGGGATTTTGCTGGGGGTGTCTGTTAGGATGGTTACTTTAGCTTTGCCTCTGACTCCCTTTTCCCCTATATTTTCCAACCCAAAGACTACTTCCCCAAGGGTGTTGATTGCCTTATTCATTATTCTCGGAATACGCAGCTCACCTGGTATATTGGACATCAGAATTTGGACTTCCTGTTGCACCATTTTTTCTCCCTTTTGCAAGTCAAAGTTCTCCACCCATGGGTATATAGTGGCTCTGTTGCCTCTGGCATCAGCCAGTCTTTTCCTTTCCAGCAGGCCTTTGACCTCATTACAGTCACTGAGAACAATCTCAAACCATGCCGAGCTCAGAGAAGAGCACCTAACTCCTGTGACATTGGTCATTTGTGCATTAAACCACCTTAGGACCTCCTCAGCTGGCATCCAAATGTTTGTGTGCTTGAGCAGAATAGCACAATTTTTGAGTTTTTGTGCTTCTAATTCAATAAGGTTTAATTCTTCTTCACTTAACCCTATGAATTCCATACTATTACCTGTATTTCCAGCTGACTTTGGCTTCTCTTGAGTTGTTTCACCGAGGGGCTTCTCCACCATTAGGACTGGAATTGTGCCAGGTACATTTGTGTTTCCCTGTAAATTTTCCATTTTTTCTTTTACATAGCTTGGGCCTGCTCCCTCATCCATAACCTTTGCTTTCCCTTTTATTTCATATTTCTTCTGGGAATAGCTGGGTGTATGTTATTTCTCTCTCCTTCCCATGCCTTTGATCTGCTTGGGCTGCTCCCATTATCCCAAAAGTATCTATTTGGTCTGTGGGGGTCACAGACATTACCCCATGTGTATCCAGCTGGCCTGTGGGGGTCACAGGCATTACCCCATGAGTATGCATCCGGTCTGTGGGGGTCACAGACATTACCCCATGTGCAGCCATCTGGCCTGTGGGGGTCACAGGCTTTACCCCATGTGCATGCAACAGGTCTGTGGGGGTCACAGACAATACCCCATGATCATCAACATGGTCTGTGGGGGTCACAGACTTTACCCCATTAGTTTGATCTGCCATGGCAATTGTATCTGCATCAGCTGACTTGTTTGAAGCAACCTTTACCCCTTGCTGTTGATCTGTCATGTAGGTTACAGGTGCTGAAGAGCTTGCTCCATCCAAGGTTGCTGGGGTTGTGGTGTTCACCCCATCCCTTTTCTTGTTGCTGCTTTGCAGCTTTTCTTCCAGGTTTGATTGCAGCTTTCTTTTTTCTTCATTGTGCTTGCAAGCTCTTGTGAATGATTTGATGTCTAGTGCTTGATACACCACAATTTGTTTTCCTTTTTCCTCCTCATTCCCAGTTGGTTTTGTGACAGGAACTCGGGTGCTCCCTTGTTGCCTGGCTGTAGCAGGCAACATGTACAAGGCTCCTGAGCAATATCACAGGCAAAAATTTGAAGACCAAGAATACTGAGATCAAAAGACTTGAAGACCAAAGATGCTGATGAAGAACCCAAAGGATGACTTTAAGTCAAGACACAAGTTCACAACTCAAGTTCCAAGGATTGAATGCATTCTCTAGCTCTGAAGGCACTTATGAGGTTTGGAAGACCCCTGTGAAGATGGCAAGCTATGATATGGTATTTATCTCTCTCATGTTGTGATGATTCTCTATTTGCCCCTTGTTCCATCATACCATCATCCTTATCCTATTTTTTCACCTTCATTGCCTTTTCACATCCTATACCATCATGTATTTCATATGTAACCATTTGTTTCATAGTTGACCCCATTACCTAGGGCACATTTTCCAAGGAAGTTGTCAAACCTAAAAGTTGCCTAGCATCAAACTCTATATCATCATTCTCATCTCATGCTTTGCCATTCCATTATCACACACTCCATACCGAGTAGCTAAAGTAAAAAAAACATATGTGCTAAGCACAAAAAACACAAAAAAACACAAAAATGCCCAGTCACCATCTCCAAGTGACATGGCATGATGACTAGATACACATGTCATCACCTCCAAAGCTACTTTGGTCCACTCATCATTTGCCACTTTCATGTCTCATTCATCATGTTGCCACCTAAGCACCAAATTTCCACATCATCACATCACTCCTCATCATCAAATGATGACTAGGCAAGTTTTGACCAAACTCAAAATTGGTCAACCTAATGATCAAATTACCTTGGGAAGTGAACCTACTAGCCTTGTTTACCCTAGTTGACCTATTTTCACCTTTCTACTACATCTTCACCTATTGCCATTTTTTTTTGTTTTTACCTATTACCATCCCACCTCAAGCCCCACTATACCCAAAAAGAAAAAACAATGTGCTCTATTCATCAAGATGAAGCTTTCATGTCATAAAGCACAAAAAAATATGTCTTGACCTTTGAAAATCCAAAAAAGACCTTGTTTTGACCTAGATATTGAAGACATTGGGAAACGTGCCTCATTGAAAAAATTGGCAAAACCTACCTACATCTACCCCCCCATCTATCTACCCTCTCATCCTCTGCCAAGTGGCGTCCTCCCTGGCATGCCAAGTCGAAACACGAGCCGAGCTTGGCGTGGGAGGAAACCACGTAATCAAGAAAATAGAAAATGGATCTGTATTTATACCTGGACATATTTTTTCATTCAGGCCTGTGGGATATATCGGACTGAACCCTAAAATTTGAATTTGCCAAGAAATCTCCATTCTGTTGAGCCAAACAAAGTAATCATTGCCTCTGTTGGTCGATTTTGTCCTACTCCACCTAAAGAACAGTTGAATTAAACCAAAACCGTAGCCTTGATTGCGAATTTGCCAAGATCCAGCCGGAAACAAGGGATTTTAAAAAGGGGTTTGTTCTACTGAAATTTTTTCGAGGGCCATAAGCGGATTTGAAGACCAAGAACGTGAAGTCGTGACGTTTACAGAGCTCGCAGAAGATCCTCCTGCTTCGGAAATCAAAATCTGAGGCATATGTGATGAAATATCCTTGAATCTTTTGAAACTTGAAATTTATTTTGATTGAGTTGTTCTTGGATGATCCAGTCGGACATTCTTGAATACCCTGTGTTGTGAATTTGCTGTTTTGACTTAATGAAAATCGGAATTTGGGAAAAGAGTGTGTGAAAGTATGATTGAACTCATTTTGCTATGCATTGCCATTTACACTTGAGCATAAAGGAATTGAGCAGAATACAACTAGTGCTTGCGTAAGTCATTGTTGGAAAAAGAAAAAAATAGAAACGTCTTGCAGAACATATGTCCTTTGAGAAAGACTAAAAATGGATCTTTTCTTTAAAATCATATGTTAGTTTGTAGGCATCTCTAGTATCCAAACAACCATCAGAGGCATCAGTAGTGAATATTGAGAGCAGAGAAAACAAAAGAAAGGGAATTGACAATTAGAGTGCAAGGACTGTTACAGGCATTGCTATTGAAAGTCGGGCAATGCATGTTACAGTAAGAATTTAGGCTTTGTTTGAACCAAGTGAGCATATGCACGTGACCTACAGGAGTATACCTAGGTGTGGGAATTTGTTTCTACCACAGAAGATCATTGTTTATCATTTGGCAAAATCGAGCTCACTGTCCAGGCCATTGACCCAAAATTGACCCAGTCAGGAAGTTGATTTGTGAGAAATTTGTAAACACTTTGCTTGTAGACTTTTCACAACAGTTTCCTGGAGTTGGCTAGCATACTTTGGTAAAGATTTCAAGTGCTTTTGAAATAGATGCATGGTTTGATGGATGTTTGAGTGCTGCTAGTTTCTTTTGCTTTAGGGACTCTAGTGAATTTGGAATTTCCTTGCAAAGTCAGAGATGTTTTGCAGTACAGATTGATCACCTCAAGTGATCTGGAGGTCCTGACCATCAAAACACCTTTGTAAGGCCCCAGTTGGAGACCACCCAGGATAATCTCCAACATCCCTTCACTCTTTTCAGCTCTGGATTTGGCCGCTTGGTATTCTTGGTAGGCCTCTTCAAATCCTATTGTCTTATCCTCATATCTTTTTCTTCTAATCCCCTCTGGCCTTTTACCTCTCTTGGCTTTATCTTTTCCTTTTTTATTCAGTCCCTGGGATCTTTTGTTGTTTCTGATACTTCCCTTTTTGCCTTTTCCTTTTGGAACAGGGTTCTTCTTTACCAAGGGGGCATCAGATTCCAGCTTGTCCTCGGATGAGCTCAACAGTTCGATTGGAGGTTCCGTCTTGTTCACCCTTTTGATTTCTATTTTCCTTTTTTTGGTGACTGGAGCTTCCCCTTCACTGCTGCTGCTGCTACTAGTGTCGCTACTAGTACTGCTACTGCTACTGCTGCTTTTACTAGTGCTAGAGCTGCTTCTGCTACTGCTCACAGCAGTGCTCTCAGAGCTCTCAGAAGAGGTTATGCTGATCTTTCTTTTTTTTTCCTTCTGCAGTTTCGTCTCCGAAGCTTCTGGCACCATTTTCAGCTTGTTCCTAGGTGAAGTTCTGATGGCCACAGGTGGTGGTTTCTTTTCGTGACGTTTCTCCCTCTGGCGATCAGTGTTATCCCTTGGAGCCGTTTTATCTTTTTCTTGCTCTTGAGCAGAATTATCTCTTGCAGCTGGTTTTTCTTTTTTTTCCTGCTCTTTAGCATGCTTGCACATCCTTCTATTTTTTGCAAGTACCATCGCTTTAGAGCTGGCCGCTAAAAACTTCCTCGGATTATCCATAGCAACCAGGACTCCCGATACTCACAGAATAGAGTATGATTCAATTAGTCTCGAGCAGAGGTCCCGACTGTTTTAGAATTTACTCTCGGCCCCTTTTTTTATCCCAAATTCCCGCGAAGGGGTGCAAACTCTTCAGATCCGGGCTCCAAACACTGTGTTAGACCCAACCTCGCAATGCAAGCTCATAAAATCAACCCGAAAATTCGCGAATGGGGCTAAGTATTCAACCGATACCAGAGCAGAGCTCTGGCACTTATTTGGGACCCAAAATATGACAAATCCGGATTCTACCGAACGCTTAGAATGCAAGGAACACGAATCCGTGAAGAAATCTGTAAGCGCCCTTAGTATTATGATGCAAAAATGTGATCAATCGAACAAAGCAACATAGAAACTGGCAGCAGGGGAAGGGTACGGGAGGGCAGAGAGGGGCTGCCAGTGAAAGGCCACGTACTGTTGCAGGGGGCCATTGGCCGAGGTGGCACTTCCTGGTTGGCCCTTGGTGGGCCCCTGTACGCCAACACGCGTGGGAAACTTAGGCGGGAAACAGTGACGGGGAGTTGAAGGGGGAGGTGAAGGGCAATGAAAATGGGGAAAGGAAGGGGGAGGCCATGGGAGCTAGCGCCTAGCGCCAAGAAGGGAAGGAGGGAATTGGGAATTAGGGTTCGATGTGGTGCGTAGAGTCATACAACCAATCCCAGAAATCTAGATCATGCTCCTGAGAGGGGAAAGTACATGAAGATCAGCAGGAAGCACGCAATCATCAACCCAGAAACCAGATGGGATCCCCACATAGTCCAAGCAAAGAACATCAGGCAAACAAACACCCATGCATCACATACGGACTAGGAAATCCAGAACCATAAAACCATACGCCTAGGCTATGAAGAACGTCAGACACACAAGGTATCCACGCAACACTGGGACACGTGGCAGGTGTCCAATGGGCACGTGGCAGATGCCCCACAGCTGAGGTGGGCACCATAGGTGTGCAAAAAAAAAAAAAAAAAAAAAAAAATTATATTAGTCCACGAAAAATGAAAAATTATATGGTGGACTAGTATTTTCCTTGCCCCCCTTGGGAAGGGTGTTTCCCATGGATACCCCTTATGGGGTGTTTTTTCTCTCATATTTCCCACTATCTTATATTATAATGTTTTAGCGTGTTGTATCAAGCCCTAATTTAAATGGTTGAGATCATTTGAGTGCATCCAAAGACCGAGATTTATCGCACAGCTTCCCACCACCGTGAATGGTCAAGCTTTAATCTCTTACGAGGAAAGGGGAAAAGAAAAGGAGGAAAAGGAAAAGGGAGAAGGAAGGGGGAATGTGAAGGGCAAAAAGGCAAGGGGAAAAGGGAACAAAGAGAAAGGAAAAATGAAAGGGAAAAAGGGCATGGGAAAAAGGGAATGAGAGAAAAGGTGAGGAAAGGGAAAAAAGAAGGGAAAAACGGCATGAGAAAAGGGAATAGAAATGATAAATGAAAAAGGAAGGGGGGGACGGAAGGGAAAAAAGGCCATGGGAAAAAGGCAAAGAGGGAAAAGGTGGGGAAAGGAAGAAAAGAGAGGGGAAAAAGGGTAATAGGAAACGGGTGGAGAGAAGGAGGGCATGGGGAAAGGAAAGGGAAAAAGAAAAGGGGACGAGAAAAGGGGGAAAGGGAACTTGGGAAAAAAGGCATGAGAAAATGGGGAAGAGAGAAAGGGAAATGGGAAGGGGAAACGACGATGAAAAAGGGGAAGACAAAAAGGGTGAGGAAGGGGAAAAAGAAAGCAAAAAAAAGCATGAGAAAAGGGAGGGAAAAAAGGGCATGGTAAAAAGGAGAAGAGTGACAGGGTAAGAAAAGGGAAAAGGGAAGGAAACAATGATATGGAAAATGAAAAAGGGAAAAAGAAAAGTAAAGGAAAAAAAGTTATGGGAAAAGGGAAGGGAAATGGGCACCGGGAAAGGGGAAGAGAAAAGGATGGAGCAAGGCAAAAAAGGGAAGGGAAATGGGCACCGGGAAAGAGGAAGAGAAAAGGATGGAGAGAGGCGAAAAAGGGAAGGGAAGAAGGGGGACATGAAAAGAATGAGGAAGGAAGGGAAAAAGGGGAACAGGAAAAGGACGGAGAGAAGGGTCTGAAAAATGGCATGGGAATATAGAAAGGCAAAGGCAAAATAAAAGGAGAGGGGAGAAGGGTGAAATGGAATCTAGAAAAAAGGGGACAAGGAAAAGGAAAGAGAGAAACGGGAAAAGGGAAGAGGAAAAAGCACGAGGAAGAGGAAATCTGAAAAAGAGAAGGGGAAAAGGGCACGGAGAAAAGGGGAGGAAGGAAAATGTAAAGAAAGGGGAAAAGGGAAGCAGAAAAGAGAATGGGAAAAGGGAAGAAAAAGAAGGGGGGAGGGGGGAAAGGGTGCGGAAAAGAGGAAAAGGGATGCATGGAAAAAGAGACGAGGAAGAATGCATTGAAAAGGGCATGGGAAAGGGAAAAGTCAAAAGGAAATGAAGGGGGAAGTGGGGGGAAGAAAGGGAAAAAGTGCACGCCAAAATAGGAGGAGGAAAAGGGTGGGGAAAGGAGGGAAAAGGGAAAGAAAAAAAAATCATCAGGAAAAAGGAATGTGAAAAAGAAAAAAAGGGAAAGAAGAAAAGGAAATGTTTAATAAAAAAAAAGAAAAGAAAAAAAAAAAGGGAAAAGAAGGAAAAGGAAGAAGAAAAAAGGGTGAAAGTGGGGTAGAGCAACTGGCAGAGGGAAAGAGAAATGGCGTCGATTACTTTAACAACGAAGTACTTTTGGGTTATACATGCTCTCTTCTCTCATTACTATACTGTATCATTTACATGTTCTCAGCTTATGCCCAGCAACGCTGGGCACCGTTCCTAGTTGGCCTATGTTTGGGCTATACGATGTATATGGGGGTGTTGGAGGTACGAGGCCCCACACCTTCCTCTTGTGCCTTGTGTCCTTTTCCTTTTCCGTACATGGGTCGTGCATGGCATTAGAGGGCAAGGGCTTGCATGCATCAGGGTTCAGGGGGGCAAGGGAAAAAATAAAAATAAAAAAAAGGGGGTAAACAAAGTTTAAAATGAAACGCACTTATTTGCTGCAAACGCACTTCAAAAGGAATCTTTGAAAGATTCCCTAAAATTCCCTTAAAAAAGTCCATTTTTAAGATTTTTTTGTGACAGGTGTGACAATTTAAGTAATTTAGGTACCATTTTTGAGGGGTTGATTGAACATAACTTTCATGCAAAAATTCTAAATAGCAATTTTCATCCTCCTAAACTAGAATAAAAAATAGTTACTTTTATAAAGTGTAGCAAAAAAGGGGCAATAAAAAAAATAGCAAGGGTAGTAGAGTGACAAAGAAGTGATATATTCAAGGTTGTGAAAATTGTACAAAATTATGAACAAAATTGTCAAAAATATAGGACATTTTGACATTGCCTCATCGAAGCAAACATTTTCACATGAAAGTATGCCTCATTGAACAAACTTACACTTTGAAGTGCAAGTTGGAGTCGAAGACGCCGCTTTCATCTTATATACTTGTTTTATTTGCTCATCCGTCTTGCTATAGACCGATGTATACCGCGATGACAATGCGTGGACATAACGCCTTCAAAATAAATTTCTAGATGGTATAAATTTATACTACAATAGATAGTGTTGTGTGGATATAACATGCCGTAGAGTTCAAGATGGTATAAATTTATACCGCAGTGGACTCGAAGCGGTATAAATTTATACCGCGAACTTCGAAGCGGTATAAATTTATACCGCATGAGGACTCTCACGGTATAAATTTATACCGAGAGCTCTCTCGATTCATCAAGAGAGCTCTCACGGTATAAATTTATACCGTGAGAGCTCCCTCGTTATACCGCGAGAGCTCTCTCGGTATAAATTTATACCGCGACAGCTCTCTCAGTATAAATTTATACCGCAGACAACCTTCAGACAACCAATTTATATACATATATGTGTATATATATATAATATATATACACATACTTACATATATATATCCGACAAGAAAAGAGAACTCTTTGTATAAATCTATCGGAGAAACGGTATAAATTTATACCGAATTGCATATATATATAAGACTTTTATATATATATGTATATATATATGCAGTCCAGAGGCAAAATATATATTGTGTAAAATCTTTTGGGGTCTTTCTTGCTCGCCAAAGGGTTTGGCAACTGAAAACTACTAAAGTAACACACATAAGGGATAATTTTACACACTTTTCTTAGTTTTTTAGTCTAAAAGTTCTAAAACTGTTCTAAATTTTCTAAGCTTGTAATGCAATGTTAGAGCATAAAGTAGTCGAATCATGTTGTTATTTCTACTTTTTTTCTCTATATACATGCGAACTTCACTTCGTGTAGCTCAAAAAATTGCTACTAAAGGCAAAGAACTCCAAAATGTTATGGTGACACAGTGTTGTAAAAAGGAAACTACATGGTTTATCCAGAGGGGTGCGAGGAGTAGAAACCCCTCAGAAGTTTACCTATTTATTTGCAAATATATAGGAAAGGGTAAAGGCGCATTTAATACTTCATCGCCAGAGAAAATGTGCATGGTGCCCATCGCTACTGAGATGACGAATTGTGATGAATATGCTCAACATTACTAAAGAGATTGACTATCTTCCTCGAGCATCACCATGTTGTAGAAAGACATGTGCGCTCAAAAATACATCTCCGAATAAAAAGGAGGGCATGTAATCACAGGGCTTCATTACTTCAACTTGTGTATCCTCGGATAAATTTATACTTGCATCATCAACTAAAACTTCAGCTTAGCTACAAGATATCGGGATGTATTGGCATTTATAATACTATGTGATGCAAAAACAATGGTTTGTCATTCAAGAAGTTTGTTCAACTGCCTCCCAATGTGTTTTAAGGTCCATTAGGATGTTTAGCAAAAATGGTTGTGAAATAACAAATTTCTTGTCTTCTAAAACAGCTAATATAAAAGTTTTCAGGGACAAGGTACAAAAGCATCTAATTTCTTCATACGAATTTGCCCCATAGTAAATCTTTGAATTTCATTGTAGTTCTTTCCCCCTCTAAAATGGGATTTTTTTTGTTTTGTGTTTTTCCTTAATACTAAGTCTTCTTAAAATGTCTGTTTTCACGAGCAATTTTATAAATCTTTGGACTAATGGTAATAAAAGGGCCCTTTTTAGAGGGATTTTAGAATTTTATAAATTTTCAAAAGGAATCTTTCAAACGCACTTCTTAAATAAGTGCGTTTCATTTTAAACCTTGTTGGTAGTACAAGCTTTAAGTGCCTTAACATGGTAGCCCCTCCTCCTTAAGGTAGGGGGGGCAAAGTGACGTTCCTTAAGGTCATATAGTTTGGTGACTCCGGTTACCTTAGCATATTCACCCTTCCCCTCTTCGAGAGGAAGGGCGTATTGGCGCCTTTGGACTAGCGCCTTTGGCCTAGAGTTTGGCGACTTGGCGATCAAAGGGAGAAGGTCCCACTTCCTTTGACCTCCCGGTTCGGGGGGAAAGTTTGGGACCATTGGGGTCCGATGTGGTTAGAGTATGATTACATCTTTGGCCCATCTAGCATCCTGAGCAGTCGGTCCTGGTTTGGTCTTGGTTTGGTGTCGAGTCCGAGTTCGGCTTGATTTCTTGGGTTGTGATGGATCCTTTTGGGGGGTGAGTGCGTGTTGTATGTTTATCTTGTAACCCTCTCCCGAGTTTCCCGTGAGTCGGTTCCCTCTCCCACCCCCTGGTCGATGCTTGCACTTGGTGTGTTGCGTGGATTAGCTGTATGGCGTCTGACGTTCCTCTCTGTCCTCGTGCTTGCATTTCTTGGTTTGGGTACTCCAGTCGAGTGCGTTGCGTAGATTAGCTCCCGCGTCTGACGTCCTTCCCTTGGCTGTTTGGAGTGCCTTCGTCTGGTTTCTGGAGTTAGGTATGCTGTTAACCTGATGCTTCATGTTTTCTTGATTAAGTCACCTCAGGGGCACATGCTAGATTTATTTGGGTTCTGGTTATGACTCCAACCACCACATCGAACCCTAATTCCCCAATTCCCACCCTCCTCTCCTTAGGCGCTAGCGCTTAGCGCAATGTCCGCCCTTCATCGCTCCCTTCTTCTCCCCTTCATTCCCCCTTCAGCCCCCTCCTCTAGTTTTTTGGCCTGACGGTCGCGTGTGTGGCCTTCCCACTCCCCGGATACGGGGAGCACCCAGGGGCCTGTGCCCCTCCGCCGCGTGGCTCTCCTTTTCGTATGGCGGGACCGGCAGCCTCACATTCTCTGCCACGTTTCCTTCTCCGGCCCCCCGCTCGTGTCTTTGACCCTCAGCTCTGACAGCAGTACACGTCGTAACTGCTCTGCTCCGGTGCCGTTTTCCCCTTCCCGCCCAGCCTCGTCTGATATTCGATGGGCCCTGATCGATCTCCGGTGATTCTATGCTATGGCGCTGGCGGTTTAGAAGGTAGATTCGACATCAGCGGGTGCTGAGCTCCCCATAGAGCTCCGGATCGATCGGTTTCCAAGCATACCAGGGATTAACCCAGTGGTTCCTCCCTTGCCTTGTGAAATCGGTTGTATAAGCTTTAGATAAGATTTGATCAGAAAATACAAGCTACGGAAAGGAGCCCAAGGGATTTCTAACCAGTTACGGGATTAAGTTTGTGCAGGAAACAGGAATCCTTACGAAAATAGACTATAGCACCGCTACCGATTCGGAAGGGAGTATAGCACCATTACCCCATCTTAGATTTAATTCTTTCTGCAGGGGATTATCAATCTGTAAGGGAAGATTATGGCTGCGGGAGGTAACCCTGTTCGGCCCGCAGAGATGGGAAGCATGCTGTCATTGCAGGGGTTAATGTTTCCCTCCCCGACCCCGGGAAAGGGATATGTGGATTCTCTGACTACGGAGGGTGTGGACCCCAAACTGCTTGTTCATAATCAGGAGGAGGGGATCAATCCCCAAAGGAAGCCGGGGAAAACTGACAGGAAGCTGCGATCTGCAAAGGGCTCAGTCACCGGAATAAAAGAAAAAGGCAATCTGGCTAAATCTCACAAGGGAGACAGACTGATACTCACAGAGACAGAGATATCCTCTGAAGGATCGGACTCCTCTGGTGGAGAATCAGAAGAGGAAGACCCGGTTATTCCCCTTGCCATAAAAAAGAAAAAAGGGGGTATGAAACAAAAAAGAAAAGATGGGAGCCATGCTAATCCTCTGCTGAGGAAGAGGTACGAAACTAAGACTCCCAGTTGGAGTGAGAGTGTAAATGAGATGTTGAATGCTCAGAAGGAAGCTTTGTCCAAACCGGCCTTACAAAAGCATTCGCTTAATGATCAGTCTAATGAAGCTCCCGGTCACATAGCTGATTCTCTCCCCACAGAAGTCTTAACTGGCCTGGCTCAGGATCCGAGCAAAAATGCCCTGATTGAGAACAGTAGCTTGCTAAGGCAAGCAGACATGGAGACCGGGCTATTGAATATTAACTCTGCAGATGTTCTGATTCCTGCACTGATAACAGGAGCCTCACATGAGGCCTCAGTTGCAGAGGCCACCAGCGCTGCTAATGGGGATAAACAGACCCTGGTTAAGGAGGGAGGCTCAATTACGGATGCTCCCACGAAAGGATGCGGGAGCAGTGGGCTTCACATCCATGGGAGTCAGCAGGACAACCCAGACCTAGGGAAGGAAGAATTGACCGACAAAAACATCATGCCTGCGGATCAGGTTGGTGAGGAAGAAGAGCAACAGGTGGGTCTGCCCTCCAAAGGAACTCTTAAGGTGCTGGACTTCAAGCTCACCGATTTGGAAAGGGAAAGAGTCACACAGGAGCAAAATATGCTCCAAGGTCACGCCATTATACTGAAATTCTCCAACAACAGATTCACTACTGGAGATATCATGGAATGGGTTAATGCCCAACTCTCTGAAATTTCATGCACAAGATGCACTTCAATGGGAGATGGATGGTTCGAGCTGGTTATGAGCAGCCCACAAGCCCCTGAAGCCACGTTAAAAAAGAAAACATTGCAGGATGACAGGGGGAATAGGGGATTTGTTATCCCGTGGATGTCCCATTTTACTCCAAAGCAGGGCTCAGAAGTTCTTGGAGATATCAAAGAGGTTCAGCTCTTGCTCTCTAATCTGCCAGGTGAATATCGAATCCCTGAACTTCTTGAAAGGGCACTCAACACGTTTGGGGAAGTCTTGACAGGACTAGAAACAATAGCACAACCAGGGGTTAGAGGTAAACCTAAGGTGGCCATGCTGGTCAAAGATATGAAGGACATACCAGATATTCTTACAATTGAAGGGAGAGAAATCAGCATTGAAGCCTTGGAAGAAGGCATGGAATGCAATTATTGTAAGGCAAAGGGGCACTGGAAGAGGGATTGCCCCAAGCTTAAAGCCAAAATTGATGCTATTAAACAAAGAAAGAGCCTGATTTGGAACAAGAATGCTGGCCAAGCAGCAGCGCAGGGTCAAGGGGAGTGGACAACAGTTTCTTACAAGAGGAGACCCATGACTCCCACGGGCCAAATGGTGGGATTATTCAAGTCCCCCCCAAGTGCAAAACAGGTCCCGCAAGGCTTTGCTGATCCAAACAATTCGTTTGACCCCCTGCAGCAGCAGAAGGGGAATGAAACAAATGGGATGGAAGGAAAGGAGACAAACACCTCGCCATTGCCACCTCTCCCCCATAGGGACAACCCCAGGGTTTCCTCGGCCATGAAGTTCTTAAAGACGGCATTGCATATGGATGCTGACAGGCCCAAGAGTACAAGAGCAGATCAATACAACCAAGAGCAAAGCAAGTCTGAGCAACACCCTATTTCAAATCAGAATCAGAATTATGGGAGACCTCCAATCGTGAGGCAACCACCAGCAAATGGGAATGCCCACCAAAGCCAGCAGAATCGTAAGGGCCACCCAAACCTTAGCGTGAAAAGAAGTAATGCAGAAATTCCAGCAGGGAGAGCAAATGAAGTTCAACATGCTTTGAAATCTGGGCTCGCGAATAATGGGGAGTGCCAGGGTAACAAGGATAATGAGGAGGGCCAGGCTGAGGAGATAGAAAACCTAGAGGATGAGGGAAGAGCTGAAATTGCCATAACTTGCTTGGATGAAAAAGGCATAAGGAGGTGGCTGGTCAAAAAAGAGGATGGGAACTTTCCAGAATTCTGGCTCCTAGTGGGGGCAGAGTTGAGAGACAAAAGAATAATGAGCGCCATCAGGGTAAGTACCAAATGGGAAGAGAACTCCTTCCAGTTCAAAACAAAGGAGGTGGAAACTGAAAAGGCGGGGAAAAATGCTTTGTGGTCAGTGCTAAAAGGGACGGACTGGGCACGCCAAATGACTTACTGCATTGGTTAGAAGCGAACAAGTTGGGGGGAGGGACGGGTAAGTGCTCAAATGTCTGAGTTGAACATCCTTTCCTGGAATGTCCAAGGCATGAGCTGCCCGGACATAAGATTGAATAAGTTGCAAAGACTGAAGTTGTATATTAAAGAGCTGGAAAGTAAAAGGGGAAGTTTTGATATTATTTGCATACAAGAAACAAAGATTGCTAACCGTAATGAGAGAAGGAAAATAGCTTCGGGGCTACATTTTTGGAACCCAGCAGAGATTTCTAATGTTAGGCCGGGGCACAACCGATGGTCATAGGACCGAGATGGGAAAACCTCATTGTTGACAAAAAGGTTCTGATTGGGGGTAGGGCTCAGATGGTTACCTTCAAGCTTGGGGCAGACCAGGTAGGAATTGTCAATATTTATGCGCCACATACCCCAGGGGATAGAGCAGATTTCTGGGAAGTCTTTCTTCAATTAGTGCCCAAGGATCTGGAAGGGCTTATTTTAATGGGAGACTTCAACACAATTGAGGATATTGCTGACAGGATGGGAGGATCTAGCACCATTACCACCTCCGAAAGGGAACAACATAACTGGAATGAGGTCAGCTTCACCTTAGCCCTAGCTGATAGCTTCCTTTGCAGCAACTTCACGCAACATTTGCCTCATTTCACTTGGAAATCCAATAGCAGAAACATACATGAAAGATTAGATCGTATCTATGCAACTGAGTGGTTTTTGGACAAAGGGGGTTCTCTCAGTGTAAACGCAGATTATCCCCTGTTTTCAGACCACAGACCCCTTATGGTGTTCAGCAAGTTGGGATCAAGGGAAGGGGCAAAGAAACTTCCGGCAATCCGGACAGCAATCGCTCAAAGTGAAAAGCTGTTCGAACTGTCCAAAGAGCACTGGAATACAGTTGCAAATGGAAATTTGGCTGAAGCCATACAGTGGGCTGCCCACCAAGCCAGGGAAATGCAAAAGATTGCTAAGGACAAGGTCTTTGGAAAAATCAGAGCCCTTCGTACAAACATTAGAGCAGCCAAAAAAATTGTTGCTAGCAATCCAGGAAATGCCTGGGCTCTTGCCCATGTTGCGAGACTAAACAATGAGCTACTCAAGGCCGAGGAAGAAAAGATTCTCAATTTCTTGGATAAAGGTAATGTTGCATGGCTGTTAAATGAAAGGGGTATGACAAAAGACCACTATAAGGCCTTGAAGGGAAAAGCAAAAAGCCCGCCTATTTTGGGTCTAGAAGATGACACGGGCCAATTGTTAACTAAGCAAGGGGAGATGCAGACCTATGTCAACATATTCTTTGGTAGCCTGTTCAAAGCTGAGGCAATGGATAACAGGCGGTTGCAAGCCATTGAGCAGATTTTGGAAAAAGTTCCCCAAGTCTTCACTCATGACATGAAGCTTGAGCTTCGCAGCCCCCTCAATCTGACAAATTTGAGAGAGGCCCTAGAGGAGCTTAAAGAGGACAAATGCCCCGGGTTGGATGGGCTGCCTCCTTCCTTTTTCATAAAGAATTGGGAATGGATTGGACCAGCAATTCTCAGTTCGTGGAATCAAGCAACCCAAATGGGTCACTGGCATAGCACTTTTCTTGAAGGGTGTATTACTTTGGTGCCCAAGAAGGAGGACCCCTTGAAATTAAAAAACTGGAGGCCCATAAGCATGATGAACACGGTATACAAAATTGTGGCAAATGCTCTAGCAAGAAAGTTGAGAAATATGCTTCCTAAGGTTATAAGGAACTCCCAAACTGGTTTTGTGCAGGGCAGGTTGATATTTGAGAACATAATGACCCTTAGACTGGCACAAGAATGGGCAATTGACTCAAAACAAAACCTGGCAATCATTATGCTAGATTTTGAAAAAGCCTACGATAGAGCAGATTGGGTCTTTCTAGAAAAAATGATGAGTAGGCTTGGAATTCCTCATGAGTTTGTAGCTGCTGCTTCCCTCCTTTACAGAAATTCTACCAGCAGGGTTCTTCTCAATGGGGTCATTGGTAACTCAATGTTGCTTGAAAGATCAGTTAGGCAAGGATGCCCGCTGGCCCCATCTCTATTTCTGCTCATGGCAGAGTCCCTAGGGTATTATCTCAATAGTTCAGAGGGTCCCAAAGGACTGAAGCTTCCCATGAACTCTGGTGAACTTAAAGATCTCACCAATCATGATCCCTTTCTGCTGGACAGTGAATTTGCAGACGACACCTGTTTGTTTATAGAGGGATCCAATGCCAATTTAGAGAAGATGGGCAAGTGCCTGGACCTCTTCTGCTATGCCTCGGGAGCAGCCATCAATTGGGGTAAATCCTCGGGCATTTGGGTGTCGGGTCAGCCAAATCCGACCTGGAGAAGCAATAGGGGCTTTAAGTGGCTGGAAGGGGAAGAAACCACGAGATATCTAGGCTTCTTTGTGGGAAAAGGTCTGGAACAAATGGGTCATGATGGCCATATCATATTCAACATTAAAAACCAGCTGGTTAGGTGGAGCAGTAAAAAGCTAAATACGCCAGCAAGAATTACAGTTGTCAATAACATTGTCTTAGGGGCCCTGTTAACGAGTGGATGGATTGTTGATCCGAAATCCCTGGATGAAATCACCAAGCTTATTAGGCTGTACCTCTGGAAAGGAGACCCGGATGCTAGACGCCCGACTTCAAAAGTTGGTTGGGACAATTTGATTCTTCCTAAGGATAGAGGAGGGCTTGGCATAATTGACCCCAAACTACAAGCAAAGGCTCTTGTCTTCAAGCTCTTCGTAAGGGCCTTCCTCCCTGGGCTTCAACCATGGAAAATCCTGCTAAGGAATAAAATGATGCTGATTAAACCTGATAGGGGCAAAGGAGTTCAATGGACGCCTGATCAGCATTGGCTGTTTGCTGACTGCCCCATAAAAGGAAAAGGTCTCCAAGGCTTCTCAGAAGGCCTTTTCAAGCTGTGGAAGGAATTTAGACAAATGCTCCCAAAGGTGACTAGTGCTGTTACAGTGGAGCAATTTCATTTACAGCCCTTGTTCCATAATCCGCTGATTACACACAGTGACTCTCCTCTTGGGGAGGATGAATTTAAGGTGGGATGGAGATGGCTCCATCAAAAAGGGATTAGACTGGTTGGAGACTTGCATAGTGTTGTCAAACAGTCCAGAGAGGATACATTGGTGGCCCTAACTGAAAAATGCGGCCCATGCACGAGGAAGAGAATTCTTACTGACCTTGAAGTTCTAATGCAGGCCGTGGCAAGAGCATGGAGAAATGTGGCAGCTAACGCCTTAGTAGCTGAGGAATTGTGGAGCCTATTAGAAGGAGTAAATGGTCGTGAGCTATGGGGAAAAGAGGATGCAAGAGCAGTGACAGGTTTCAGATTCCCCATTGATGAAAAGGGGAGAAGCCACTTACATATAACTCCGGAGCCGGAGCCCCTGCCAGTGGGCAATCACATCGCAGTAAGAGTGCTAGATCTGAGTAATAAAACAGGCACAATAGACCCTATCCTAAAGCACAAAGAGGAGGTTAATTTATACCTCTTCAGAAACATGCCAACGCATGAGCTGGAATGGGACCCGAGGCAATCGGTCCGGGCTGCAAGGAGAAATGGAAATCGAATTCTTTGAATACACACCGAAGGTGGGAAGAAACCTGTTGGCCATCAGAAATAGGCGCACATCAAAGCTCTTTGAAAAGCTGATGGAAATGGGAGTCCCAGAGGAGGACTTGCATGGGTACCTGAAAAGAGTCTGGAAGAATTCATGGCATGCGAAGGTAAGAATTCTGATCTGGCTGATTGGGAATAAGAGTGCAATACCTATGCTATACAAGCCAGTTTTAAAAGGGTATGATTGTAAGAGTTGTGGGGCTCCAGCTGACCAAAGGCATGTATTTTGGGAGTGCCCAGAGGCTCGAAAGTTATGGCAAAAAGGGCTTATGATCGTTCAACATCTATTAACGCCAAAGAACAAGCAGGGAATTACATGGGAAATGGTGGTCTTAGGCATAACAGAATTCAACAATCCAAACACAAGGGATATTTATGAAATCAATATTGAAGATGAGAGCCTCAAAGGCTGGCAATGGGGAGCTACAGGTCTTCCAACTTGGATGGATATGAATGAGCAATGTTACAACATCACAACTCGGTCCAATAGTGAGGTATGGAACATATGTAGAGCATACATCTTATGGAGCATCTGGAGAAGATATAGCTGTAAGTACCATGAGAATGTGGATATGCCGATCAACCCAACTCTTGTGGAATTGTGGACGCACTTGGTGACAGTGGTAGCTGCTCAGTATGAATGGATTCTAAGCAAAGGGGATAATGTTGAAAGAAGTCATAGGAAAGCGAGGAAATGGGCTGATAAATGGGCGCCGTGGCTGGTCAGATTTGAGCAAGATAAAGCGAACTGGAATTGGTCTCCTCCTAGATGGCTTTTTTTACTGAAGTCGAACGGGATGGGAATCGGATCCTCTTGCCTCCCGAAGGGGGTCCTTTATAGTCTGACGTTAGCCTGGATGATTGGCTGGTATTCTTGCATGCTCCTATTAATTGTGTGGCTGTCTGGCATGACCATGCAGTGATGCATGTTTTAGAAGCATGAGTGGTCGTATGCATGTGTAGGCATCGGGTGGCACTTCCCCTTTATTTAAAGCAAGGGGCAAGGTTCACCTTGCTCCTTTTCGTGCTGGGGGGTCCGGTTGTGTCTAGCGTCGCTTTATGGTCTGTTTTGGTCTGGGTATGAGTTTGTGTGTGGTCAGTGGTGTTTTGATGTCGGATCTGCCTGGGTTGGTTTGTTTGGTCTGGTTGGATGGTATTGTGTTCCCCTTGGCTCTCTCTGTCCTTCACTCCTCTCCTGCCTATCGAGCTAGATCTGCGGAGATGCGAACAGAAAGGTAACATAACATCGATGGTCTATTTTCGGTTCTAACATTGTGTCTCAGAGAAAAGGCTGCCGCGAGGTGATCGGATCGCTCCAGGGAACCCAGGGTCACATGGAACCTGCACGTAGAGCTCCAGGTGAGTCCAACGAAAGCCAGCTGTGAGGTAAGAGGAGCAACGTAGGCCGTATTCAGGTTCTGTTATGCCGGATTTCAATTAGGGTCACATTGTGCTTGATAGCTAGGTTTCCGCCTCTAACATATTACAGATATATATTGGAGGATTATGATGCTGATACGATATACTGGTCCGTACTTCAAGTTCCCATTAAATAATTGCCCCATGACTGGCCCTTCAGGCCAATCAAACGGGTTGAGAACTTGAGTAGGTGGCACATTGAATTAATGCCACATGGAAGCCCTACATGGGGCCACCTAGTTGGTTGTGCCACGCCGGATCCGAGTTGTTTAAAGGGAAATGCGCACTGATGGTAAGTATATTAGGCTGACGGGGTCACAAGTCCAAAGGGAGCTATGCGCACAAAAGGTAGCCTTCTGGTGTTTTGTCTCTGCCCAGGTTCCTTTTTTAGATTTAGTTAGGTTTCTTAGTTGAAATCTAGTTAGGTTTCCTGTTCTATGTCTACTTAGGTTTCCTGTGTGAAATCTAGTTAGGTTTCCATTGAAAAAAAAGAAAAAAAAACCTCTCTCTCTCTCTCTTCCCTTCCTTTTCTCTTCTTTGTGGGTGGTTTGTCCCTTGGCCTATGGTGTGCGCTTGTGCTCCTTTTGGGTCCCTTGGCTCCTCCATTGTTTCCCCCCTTCTCTTGCCCATTTTTTATTGTTTCTTTTGACCTCCTCCTTTCCTTGGTTGGGTAGGTGGCATGGCTTGCTTTAGTCTTCTCGTAGTATTAAAATGGCAAGGTGGTTGCACAACCCCCACTCTCTAGGGAGAAGAAAATTCGTATAGTGGTTTTGTGGCCCCACCAGGAGAAGGGGATGATGGGGTAAGAGTAAGAGGGTGAGTTGGCTTGGTGTTTTATTTGCTTCTAGCTCTATTGTATGTTTTAGGCAAAATTGCAAAGAAAAGCAAATAAGCTCATTCGCAAATAAGCATGTAAGCAAAAGGACAAAAAAAGCAAAAAAACAAAAAAGCAAAAAAAGGAAAAAAGGAAAAAAGCATAAATGCTCTTCGCAAAATAGCAATACATAGTGCGCAATTTGAATATTTTTGTCATTTTCGGGTAGGGTTATGTTTATTTAGGGGCTTGAGGCCCAAGGGCTGCCTTGTTTGCTCTTGCTTTGAAGGGGTACCTGGATTCATTAGACTTCGGCAAGCCGTGTCCACCGCCTGCCTAGGAAGAGTTTCCCCGTCCTTGCTCCTGGTGTTTTGTGGGTTTCTGTTGCCAGTGTCACACCATGGGCCTTGGCTTTTCTTTCCCTCTTCCCCCCATTCCCACACTCTCGCTCTCTCTCTCCCATCCCTCCACTTTTGGGTCTCCTTGGGCACCTCCTCCTCCTTTCCATATCTCCTCCCCTTTCCTCTTTCTCTTGTAGCTTTGGTGGTTTTGTTTTGTTTTGTTTCGAGGGGGAAGGTCCCACTTCCTCTGGCCCTCCCAGGGCTCTTTGGGACCAATTAGGGTCCGCATTAGAGGTAAGAGAAGGATTAGTAGTACTCACAAAGGCCCTTAGACCGGCTAGTCCCCAGGTGGATTTGTGTGTCACATGTTTGGTTTAGGCATGGTTGTGATGATGTGCGTAGCTTTGGGGTGGCCTTGACGATGCTTGTTTTGAGTTTGAGTTTGGCATTTGGAGTTTGGTTGATGCATTTGGTTGATTTCATGCACTTGTAGTGTGTGACTGCTTTGATCTTAGTGTGTGTTGGTCCTCCACCTGGGCCTAGTTGGAATCTTTGTGCTGCACTTCGTGCCTTAGCTTTGTGGGTTCTTTCATGACTCTTTCTCCAATTCGAACCCTAATTTCCCATCACCCGTCACGACCATGGTAGGCCACTATCCTACCATCGAAAGTTGATAGGGCAGAAATTTGAATGAAATATCGCCGGCGCTAAGGCCGTGCGATTCGACTAGTTATCATGAGTCACCGCGTGAGCAGGCAAGCCTGCATCGGCCTTTTATCTGATAAATGCATCCCTTCCATGGGTCGGGACTTGGTGCACGTATTAGCTCTAGAATTACTACGGTTATCCAAGTAGTAAGATACCATCAAATAAACTATAACTGATTTAATGAGCCATTCGCAGTTTCACAGTACAAGGTAGCTTATACTTACACATGCATGGCTTAATCTTTGAGACAAGCATATGACTACCGGCGGGATCAACCAGGTAGCTTCCATAAAGGGACAGCCATCCACCCACACCGGGTGGAGGGGCACAACGAGAGGGGAACGATCAGCATCGACTCCGCCGTTCCCAAAGGGGCCGAGTGGCAAGACGATGGAGGCATGGTCGCCTCGCACCAACACTTGAAGTGGGAGGTCGGGCGCCAACCAACAAAGAAAGAAAGACAGAGGAGAGAAGGACATGCACCGCACCAACCGAAAGTGTCCAAGAATAGAACCGAACCGCCACCAAACGACGCCGGAGGCCGGGGAACACACATGATGAGGACTAGGTCGAGCCAACATTGAACGCCTTGAACTTGTTGTGTGCATCCGAACTCCAAAGATGGTAGGTGGAAGAGGTTCCGCCGCCGCCCCGACACAAAGAGGGTAAAAGCACATCTCCAACCATCCAAGGCCTATGCATTGCGGGCGAGAGCAGGGCCACCAACCACAACGAGCCCCGCAATCCGTAACGAGGCCACAACCGCCAATGAACGAGCCAAACGGGACCCAATGGGGCAACGGAAACAAGAGCAAGGCAGCACCACAAAGACAACCCAACCGGACGGGTCCGAGAGGGAGAGCACGATGGAGCCAAGCCCAAAACCAACATCACATTCCCAACAGGCCTTGGCAACCTTCCACCACCCCGCTTTCGGGAGGCAGGTCTGACACCGAGGCCGAATTTCCAACATTGAGGAACCAACACGCCAAAGCCAACCAAAGGCGACGGAAACAACGGAGGGCACCAAGCCGGTGTGGCACACAAACCCCGAGGAACCGAATCCTTTGAACACGGGCGAGCACGACGCGAAGTCGGACCCGCTGTAGCACGCAACAACAAGGTGAAATGCACTTCCCAACTTCCAACTCAATCTGAACACGCACAAATCCCACAAGCCAAGGCGGGTCTGAAGAACGGGCCCGACACGATTAGCCAAAACGACCAAGGTCAAGCAACCCATTCCAGCTCCAGCCCGTCTTACATGCTTGGGAAGGAAAGCCACCAACCGGCTAGACCAACCCAACAAGCAACCATCCCGAGTAGCCGCCGAAGTCGAGCAAGAGTGTTGGCCATGTTCACGGCTAAAAGTCTTGGTCGACGCCAAGGCCCCGTCGAGCCAAAACGAATGCCAAGGACCAACACCACCCGACAAAGGACCACCCACCTTGCCCAAAACCGCTTTTAGTTTCACCATGTCTCCTCCGACTTCGTGGAACGACTCCATGGCCAAGACAAGGGGAAGCCGAGCAAACCCGTTGGGAAGCAAAACCACCAATTAGTGCAAATCGTGATCACCGAGCCCGCCCTTTGCTAACCAGCCGGACCAGCCCTCGGCTAAGACCATCGCCGGGCGATGGCGATCCCAGCTCAAAAAGCCTTGAACCAACCGAGCGAAGCTACCAGCCATTTAGTTCAAACCAACAACCAGCCCAACTAGCCAAGGCTAAGCCGCCGATGCCGTCGCACCAGCTATCCGCCTGGCTAACCGGGACAAGCCACCAGCCAAACATTCCCTCACACGACGTGCACATCACCAACCAACCAACAATGCGAGCCAACGGACCGAGCCAACCAACCGTGGTCGAAGGAAGGAGCCAACCAGCCGGGCACAACCCAAGGAGGAACTTGAGTCAGTCACCGAGATGACCAAGCCAAGAAACCAGAGGTGACCAAACCGGTGGAGCCAGCCAAAACGACCAACGGAACCAACCGGTCGGGTGGGGAGCCGACTAACCGGAGGGACCGAGGGAAGGAACTGACCAGTCGAGACCAACCCAAATTGGGATCTTAAGTGGGTTTTCTACTAAGTGCCCAGCCGAAACCAACCGGAGGTGACCAAAACCGAGGTGCCTTCATTGTGGAACCAACCGACTAGCCGACCAACCAGACCGACCAACGGGACCAAGCGGTCGGGTGGGTAGCCGACCAACCGTGATCGACCGAGGGAAGTAACTGACCAGTCATGACCAACCCAAGTTGGGATCTTAAGTGGGTTTTCTACTAAGTGCCCAGCCGAAACCAACCGGAGGTGACCAAAACCGAGGTGCCTTCATTGGGGAACCAACCGACTAGCCGACCAACCAGACCGACCAACGGAACCAACCGGGTCGGTTAGGGGAGCCGACTAACCGGACCGACCGAGGAAAGGAACCGACCAGTCATGACCAACCCAAGTTGGGATCTTAAGTGGATTTTCTACTAAGTGCCCAGCCGAAACCAACCGAGGTGACCAAAACCGAGGAGCCTTCACAGGAACAAACCGACTAGCCGACCAACCAAACCAACCAACGGAACCAACCGGGTCGGGTTAGGGAGCCGACTAACCGGACCGACCGAGGAAAGGAACCGACCACCATGATGAACCCAAGTTGGGATCTTAAGTGGGTTTTCTACTAAGTGCCCAGCCGAAACCAACCAACCGAGGTGACCAAAACGGAGGAGCCTTCACAGGGAACAAACCGACTAGCCGACCAACCAAACCGACCAACGGAACCAACCAACGGGCAGCAAGGATCCAAGAGCTGAAAGGGGGGGCGATGGCTTGTGCGCTTTGGAGTAGCCAAACGATCCGAGTACTAAGGTGCACAAAAGGCTAGAGCAACCCCGTAAGTGGCCAAAACCGAGTGAGCAAACCGCTTCCAAGTCGACCGTTGTACTAAGTCGCCCAAGACCAAGTGCAAACTGCCCCTTCCACTATCCCCCGGGTTTGTGAATGCCCCCCACACTTTTATGTCAAAAATAGGGCCCCCATAAAGGAGGCTCTGAGCCGCGGAACGACGGCATGGATAGGAAGGGGGCACGCAAAGGAAGTTTATAGGTGGCAGCCTCCCGCCAATCGGAGCATTCCACGTGCGCCAAATAGGCGCCTATTGTCAGCACCCCCGTTATCAGCCAGGGCGCCGCCGCCAAGGCGGGCGTGACCCTCCCCAGACGCACGCCGGTCCAGTTTGCACGGGGACTGCCGCCTCGATGCGGCGCCAAGTCGTCGTGGGGACGTGGCAGGCCGTCCCGACACGTCACGCAGGGCCTCTGCTGACGCGTCAGGTCCCCCGTTATCAGCCATAGCCCCCGTTATCAGCCGAGGCGTGCGCGACGGGCCTAGAGCCGCCCGGGCCGTCCCGCGAGGCAAACGCGGGACCGGCGAGGGCAAGTGCGCATTGCTGACGTGGAAACCATCTCGGCACGCCGTCCAAGGCCCGTGCTGACGTGTCAGTCCCCCGTTATCAGCCAAGTACCCCCGTTATCAGCCGAGGCATGCGACGGGGGCCTAGAGCCGCCCCGGGCGGTCCGACGCGGGCAAGTGCGAACCCGAAGCGGGCAGGGGCGCATTGCTGACGTGGAAACCAGCTTGGCACGCTGTCCAAGACCCGTGCTGACGTGTCAGCCCCCGTTATCAGCCAAGTACCCCGTTATCAGCCGAGGCGCGGCGCGACGGGCCTAGAAACGCCCGGGCGGTCCGCGCGGGCAAGGGCGCATTGCTGACGGGAAACCATCTCGCACGCCGTCCAAGGCCCGTGCTGATGTGTCAGTCCCCGTTATCAGCCAAGTACACCCGTTATCAGCCGAGGCGCGCTGCGGACCTAGAGCCGCCCGGCGGTCCGGGCGGGGCAAGGGTGCATTGCTGACGGAAACCATCTCGCACGCCGTCCAAGTCCCGTGCTGATGTGTTAGTCCCCGTTATCAGCCAGGTACCCCGTTATCAGCCGAGGCGCAGCGACGCCGCTAGAGCGGCCCCGGGCGGTCCGGCGCGGGCAAGGGCGCATTGCTGATGTGGAAACCAGCTTGGCACACTGTCCAAGACCCGTAATGACGTGTCAGTCCCCCGTTATCAGCCAAGTACCCCGTTATGCGCGCCGGGCCTAGAGCGCCCGGGCGGTCCGGGCGAGGCAAGGGCGCATTGCTGACGTGGAAACCATCTCGGCACGCCGTCCAAGGCCCGTGCTGATGTGTCGGGGACCCATTATCATCCGTGGCATGGGAGGAGGCCGCCAACTTAGGCTTTAGGCGGCAATGTTGGCTCCGGGCGGTCATATGCCGCAAAAGCGGAGCCGGGGCGGAAAAATGCGGGGAGCCTAGACAAAAACCAGACGAGCAATGTCCTCCAAGGCCGTAGTCATCTGGAAGGCCGCCCGTTATCAGCCTCAAAGACGACAAGAGGCGCAGAAAGACCGCCGATCCACCATGTGCCGCCCGCGCGCCTTGCTTGGTCGGTGCGGGTCCGTCGCGTGGAATTGCGTGTTGCCGACACGCCAACCATCTCCCCTTGTCGTAAAAGGTCACTGCTGATGTGGCAGGCCGCTGTTATCGGGCCGTGTGGCACGAGATGAGACCGCCAAGTCGGGCTTGAGGCGGCAACGATGGCTCTCGGGCGGTCATGAGCCACAAACACGGATTCGCGCGGGCATATGCGGGGATATGACATGGAAACCATATCGGAATGCCATCCAGAACCCGTAGTGACGTGGAAGGCCGCCCGTTATCAGCCAGTGCGCAAGAAGAGGCAGTAAAGGCCGCCGATCCACCAAGTAGTGCCGCCCGCGGCCCCTCCGCGAGGTCGGCGCGGTCCGGGCGCTGAAATGGCGCGCTGAGGTGGTAACCATCTCTCCTTGTTGTAAAAGGCCCGTGCCGATGTGGCAGGCCGCCCCTTATCAGCCGTGGCGCAAGAGGTGGCCGCCAACTCGGGCTTGAGGCGGCAACCGTGGCTCCGGGCGGTCGTCCACCGCAAACGCATATCTGGCGGGGGCAAATGCGGGGATATGGCATGGAAGCCATATCCTAATGTCCTCCAAGACGTGTGGTGATGTGGCAGGCCGCCCGTGATCAGCCACAATGCGAGAAGGTGCAGAAAAGGCCGCCGCATCTACCAAGTGCCGCTCTGTGCGGTCCTGCTTGGCCGATGCGGGTTCGGCGCGTGAAAGGGCGTGTTGCGGGCGTGGTAACCATCTTCCCATGTCTTGGAAGACTCATGCTGATGTGTCAGGCCGCCCGTAATCAGACGTGGCGCAAGAGGAGGCCGCCAACTCGGGCTTGAGGCGGCAACGGTGGCTACGGGCGGTCATGCACCGTAGACGCGGATCTTGCGCGGGCAAATGCGGGGATATGACAAGGAAACCATATCGGAATGTCTCCAAGATCCGTAGTGATGTGGCAGGCCGCCCGTCCATCAGCCGTAGCGTGAAAAGACGCAGTAAAGGCCGCCGCATCTACCAAGTGCCGCTCCGTGCGGCCTTGCGTGGCCGATGCGGGTCCGACGCGTGAAAGGGCGTGTCGCCGACGTTGTAACCATCTCCCCATGTCATCCAACACCCGTGGTAATGTGGTAGGCGTCCCGTTCTCAGACTTGGCACGGGGAGAGGCCGTCAACTCGGGCTTGGGGCGGCAAAGGTGGCTCCGGGCGGTCATAGCGCCATGAACGAGGACCAGGTGGGGGCAAATGCGAGGAGACCACATGGAAACCGGGTCGGCACGTGACCAAAGACTGTGCAAACATGTCAGGCCACCCGTCATTGGCCGGGGTACAGGAGGAGGCGCCGAGGCGGGATTGGTGCGGCAACTGTGACTCTGGGCCCAAGGAGGACAATGCAAAACGACCAACCAAAGAGAATGCAACCGGGGATGCCACCAACTTGGGTGGGGGAGCCAACTAACCGAGATGGAAGCCGCCAAGTCAGTGGGGAGCTAATAACAACGGCGATCCCAGGACACCACCGAGTCCAAGCATGGCAACCACCACCAAGTCCGTGTGGAGGCAACGACGACGAGCCAAACACACGACCACCAGTTGGGTGGGGGCGATCCACGCGACACCACCAGTTCGGGTGGGTAGCCATGTCATAGAGCCGAAGCACACGACACCACCCGTCGGTTGGGTAGCCGACTAGCGGAGCCAAAGGTCACCAAGTCGGTTTGAGAGACCAAGGAGGACGATCCAAGTCGGGTGGGCAGCCAACTAACCGAACCAAACACCACCGAGTCGGGTGGGCACACGACCACCCAGTCGGTTGGGTAGCCGACTATCGGAGCCAAACACCACCAAGTCGGTTGAGAGACCAAGGAGGACGATCCAAGTCGGGTGGGCAGCCAACTAACCGAACCAAACACCACCGAGTCGGGTGGGCAGCCAAACACCACCGAGTCGGGTGGGCAGCCAACCACCACCAAGTCAAATGGGGAGCCAAACTAACCGACAGAGCCACCAAGTCGAGTGGGCAGCCAACTAGCCGAACCAAACACCACCGCGTCGGGTGGGCAGCCAACCACCACCAAGTCGAGTGGGGGAGCCAAACACCACCAACTCGGGTGGGTAGAACTGATCGATCCGACCACACGACCGCCCACCAAGTCGGGTGGGCAGCCAACTAACCGAACCAAACACCACCCAGTCGGGTGGGCAGCCAACCACCCAGCCAAACACCACCAAGTCGTGTGGGTAGCCAAGCTGATCGATTAGACCACACGACACAACCAAGTCGGGTGGGAAGCCAACAACGGCGATCCAAGTCCTCGCCAAGTCGGATGGGTAGCCCACGAGCCATCAAGTCGAAAGTGGGGCAGCCAGTCGGGTGGGCAGCCAACCACCACCAAGTCGTGCGGGGGCCAAACACCACCAAGTCGGTTGGGTAGCCAAACTAACCGACAGAGCCACCAAGTCGGGTGGGCAGCCAACTAACC